>QJNY01000958.1:0-12166 GCA_004155945.1 Monosporascus sp. mg162
TTTATTTATTTATTTATAGATTGATTGATTGATTGATTGATTGCTTGATTGATTGATTGATTGATTTTTATTTTTTTCCTCCTTCTTCCTCCCTTCTATGACGGCTGGGCTAGTTAACCAATTTGTTAAACCTAGTCGTACGGTTTATGTTAGCAGTCGTATCGTGGGAATCTGAGCAATAGAGATAAATACTAGTCACGTCTGATAATAGCAGATTGTTAAAGGTAATCTGGGTAACCAAGTTGTATTACAAGCTGGTGCTATCTAGACTGTAAGGAAATAACGAGTGTATATATATATTACCTTCATTTCGTGGCTCGCTGGACTCGCCAGCGATCTCCGCGATCCTCCTGATCACGTGATTGTGAGGTTGGCCCCACTCCTTTTGACTGTTTTTGGTTGTGCCAAAGCGTGTTGGGTCATGACACCTCCTTTTCTCTTTCCTGCCTGTTTACTCGTTCGTTATTCATCTTCCCTGCTTTTTTTTCTCATTCGCTGTATTTTCGTTCCTGCTTATTTACTTGTTTGCTGTTTTATTTATGTCTCAAGAATTGCCTTAGGACTACAAATCTTAACTATACTACCCCTTACGCGACTTTGGTTTTTTTTCCATCTTCGAAATAATTAATGATGCTACCACTAAAACGCTGTAAATACGCAGGGAGTCCCCTAAATAATCATGCGAAGCTGGTAGCTGTTCATGCAGGCTAAATCCGACCAAAAGTCCGCCTGCACCTGCTACTCCCTCAGTTCCATCTGGTGGCCTCCCGGTTAAAGGGGCGGACTCTTCGCCATCACCATCATGATTTTCTCACTACTCCTCGCATTAAAAGCCTCCAGTCCCCGACGACTGGATAACTGAAGGGGCTTCATTATATAATAAGAAGATTTTAACCCCCCGGATCGCCTGCCCTTTCCGCTAACGTTAAGGGCAATAAAGCAGTAGCTCATCCTAGATTGCATCTCAAGGCTTTCTCCATAAATGTCTTATTCGATAAATCGAACCCTCCGAAACTTCGGCCTAGTTAATGCCGTTCGGATACAATATGCAGGATTTTCTCTTAACGAATTCATAGTTACTTCCCGCCAAGCTGCTTTAGCTATTTACTATTTTATACATATCCCAGGATCTGGGAAGGTAATAATGTTTTTGCCTAAGCACTTACGTTATCCAATTGTTAAGGCAGATTTCGTAAAAGCAACCTTTCGTCCGTTAAACTATGCGGATATTGCATTAAGTTCGTCAAACATACCTGGGCCGTACTTTGGAATATCTCTTCTAGTTTTAGAGGAATGCTTATAAAGCATTAAAAACAAAGGTTTCCCTTACCCCGACGAAATATTAACAACAAAATCAAAACCTTAATCGTACCTTTTTAGGAACATAACGAACAAGGCATCCTAGTTTATATTGCCACCTTGTTTTGCTAACTCTTTATAAGCTTTCGAACAGGTAAGGAAAACCTTGGCTTATGTTATTTAGTTTCAAAACGCGCTATAATGCTTCGCATAATTTTCGAAAGGTATTGCTCGGAGGCATTTCTGGGACAAAAACAACAACGGAAAGATCGAGGGGCATAATCTTATGAATTAAGGTGGGTTCGCTGGCTAATCGCGAAAAGCAACCGCAAACATAGCCTTTTATACAATAAGCAAACGTAATCTTGTCTGCCCGTTTCGTTGCCGATTAACACCCTTATCTAGCAACTTGTAAGGGGAAATGTGGACTGGAATGTCGTTAGTTAATGTAAAAATAAAGCGTATCGGGTTATCATTTTCCAACGTTATACCACGAGAACAGGAGATGATTACCGTCCTGGCAACCAATATATCACAGACTTTTTATGCTCTACGCTTGGGGACCCCCCTAAACCCAGGCTAAGGGTCCTTGCCATTATGCAAAGCATTATCATCATGCTTTGGCCCGATCAGCTTTCTTTTGTCGTTATGAAATCTTGTTATGAGTTACCTCAGAACGAGCTGTAAAGGCCGTTAGTTTATAAAAGGGTTATCGCCCTCCTGCTTTTGATAGGCTTTTACTAAAAAGCCTTACTTATTCTACAGATAATCTGGTTCGAAGCATGGATATTAACGACAAAGATTTCACTTACTACAATACTCCTGTAAACGAGTTTACACCTTTCGCATATAGAGCCACAGCCTCCCTAGCAGTAGAAGATATGCAACCCCCCCCCCCCCCCCCCCCCAAAAGGAGATTTATAGGCCGTCTGGGACGGTTGGTTATGTTCCGCATAACTTCAGGACATAACAGCTTTATTTCCTTAATTAAAGTCTAAGGTCGCCATAAAGTAAGGCACGAACCGGTTTAATAGGTAACTTAATAACTAACTAATTATAATAACGGTATGAATTTTCAACTAAATGTAAAAGCCTTACCAAGTCCCCTAACCGAAGCTCCTTTCCTGCTTTAAGATCCGGCATGTATTGCCTTAAGTGTATTATATCCGCAAACCGCTTGTTTATTTACGGAACCTTCAGACTTAACATCGTAATTAAGTAAAAATCCCGCTTTACGTAACTTAAATTTATAAACCTAATTAAACGGAAAAAGTTACGTTAGGCCTATGTAAAATTATAACTGCTAAAACGTGCGGCGGTAACCAGAACTTTAATGCTAGGACTATAGATGCAACGGCTGCCGGTTTTTTAGTTTCTCCAACTTATACCGACATTAACGTAAAAAGTCTAAACCGGGGAAATTTATTTGCGAAACTTGCGGAACAATTTGTACCAGGTTAATAACAATAAAACGCCGTATCCAAAGATTTTATTCGTTCTAAAAATAAGACGGCGATATGTATCGTTAATCCGGTAAAGCTGGGCAATCGTTAAAAGCTTATAACGTCCAAGGATTAAGTAATGCTGCTGCATAGATCTTGGTTAAAGAGCCGCGTACTGGTTAACAGGGATCCGTTCGTAACCTCCTGGTATCGTTTTCGGCTCCCCAATGCGGATGGCCCTATTTCGGGACCCCAGAATGATTTTTATATGTAATTGGCCTGTTTTAATAAAACTACAGGGGAACTCTTAGCTAAACAGGTAGCTTAATCCAACCACCTTTCATGGCTGTGCTCCGCTCATAATACCTCCTGTAGCCAATAAGAAAGCGGCCCAGTTTTGAGTCCAGCGCACCTTGAACCAATTAAAACCCGACCAACCTCGACAAGTTAAGATTAGAAACGGTAATCACAATAGCACTAATACGACGAAACACATCTGTAAGAAACGTAGCCCCAGTGCTATAGCCCTGCTAACCTTTTTAAGACCAAGGCTAGGTATTGAAATAAACCCCCCGAAGTCCGCCTTAGCCCTCGCAGCCATGACCCATACTGTTAGAAAGCCCTACCGGGCAACGAGGAGTTCTGTCAGATATAGGGGACATCAGTTGTGTTGTATTGGATGACTAGCTGCAGGCGCTCTAGAGCACGCACTTCTCATTTTATGGAGTCTAGTCACGGAACCTATATATTCCGATCAGGGAAAGCCTTTCCGTATATGGGGTGCTAGCGCACCCCCTGCTAGCTGACACACCCCCTCAACGCCTCGACGCAGTCACGGCGTTAACTGTTACACTTCATCATTTCCTAAAGCCGTAACGTTCCATTCTACCTTTCCTCCGGCGATCGAATCCTCCTGATCAGCCAATTCCTCCTCTAAAATCATTCGTAGGTTATTCCTCCGCCGGTTAAAAGCTTCCGTAATATCTATTAATTCCAGTTACTTTCTGAAATACCTAAAAGGTTTTCGTAATAAAGCCTTAATTAATTTATTAGCTAATATATCGCCCGTAAGCGTATAATCCATTTTAATTATGTTCTTTTTTACGGCTTTTCGTAACCAGTAATTATATATATCCATATACCGTAATTTCGTTTGTAATAGGGCGATATCGGCGTTAATAAGCTGAATAGTTTGTCGATTATCGTATTACATATTTAACGGTCCAGCATTTAAAATAACTTCTAATTTTTTAATTAATCGAAAGTTAAATAAGGTTTTTTTTGCAACTTACGTAAAAAATAAGGTTTTTTTTGCAACTTACGTAAAAAATAATAATTCCGTTTTTATTATAAAAGTAATTATTATATTTTATTTGTTCGCCCGTTATTTTATTATTTTTCCGAATAATTTTATAATATAAACTTAAAAACTTTTTCGATCGATCGTATTATCCGTAAAAAAAAACGTTATTTTAAGTATTTAACAAATCCTTATCCCTAAATTATAACGTTAATATCTTGGTTCCGATTAAGTATAATATAACCCGATCGGTAGCTTTATAATCCGCGTCGTTAAGGTTTAGGTTAAATCGGGTAAATCGGGATATTGTAAAGGTTATATCGGGTCGTATATTAATTATTACGTATAAAATAAAACCGTTTTTTTTTTAATATTTATTAATAAACTTTAAATAAGTTAAATTAAAATTCGGCAATAATTCGACGTTTATTATTAACGTATTTAAAAAGTTATTTAAACTTTTTTTGGAATTAAATTAATTAACTTATTTATAAAGTTAAATTAAAAAAATTAATTTTTTTTTCAGCTTTGTTTTTAATTATTTCGATTTTTAAGAATTACTGTAAATTTTCGCTTTTTATAAAAGTATATTACTTTTTTATTTGTTAAATTACCTGATCGACGAGGTCTTAATTTTTTTTGCGGTACGCTATAACGATATCGTTTATAAAGAAAAAGATAAATACTTTTTAACGAATAAAATAATAAAGTTTATAAAAAACGGAATTAAATTTTAAAATTTTAAATATTTCAGTAAATTCCTTTTACCAAAGCAAAAGTAACTTTTTTAATTTATATAATACTTTTTTAATTAAAAGAATTTTGTTACGATACGAATATTTTAAAGATATTTTTATGTATACTTTATAAGGTAGGTTAGCGTTAACGAAAACGTTTACTGCGTTATATTATTTAAGTTTTAAGTCGAATTTAACTGCGATAACGATTAAGATTTTAAATAACTTTTTAATTAAAATAAATACGTATGTATTATTATAAGCGTTTTTTAATTATTAATCGTCCCGTACGACGAAACGTATTTTGTATTTTTCCAATTAGCTATATTTGTTAAATTTATAAATATATACTTATATATACCTTAAAACTTGTTTTTTTTAGCAGCAAATTAATTAATAATTTTCCAGGATTATATTTTTTTATAGCTTTATAAATAGGCTTTTTCGGCTTTACGGAATAATTCCTTTAACGGATATATATTTAGCTTTTTATAGCTTTGCGGCGGTAACGGTAAATTGCGTTTATGTACCCGGTTTCGCGACTTAAAGATTTTATGTATTTTCGTATCGAAACCTTTCCGATTAAGGTAGCGCGTATTTCGGGTAATTATTTTTCCTAAATTTTCGCAGCTTACCGGCCGATTATCGATCGTATTAATAAAATAAGTTAATTATTTTACGTTAAACGTAGCTTTTTATATTTTATAATCGTACCGATAATTATTTTTTTTGATGCGGAACGTACGGAAAGCTTACGTTTATAACCCGTAAGGTATTTTCGTTTTTTACCGTTACTTTAAATTAAACAAAATAATAAAAGCTTAAGGTTACCTTTATTATTTCCGTTAACGTATTAATCGTAATAATTATCAAAATAAACGTTAATAAAAGTAATAAATTAAGAAACGAAAATAATTCGAATATAACGGTTATATAAAGGTAATTAATTTTATGCGAATAGGTTTGTTTTTTTTTATTCCGTACGTTTCGTACGTTTATGCTATTTTAAAATTATTTTTTTTATTTAACCGATAATTAAATTATTTTATTTAAGTTTTTATCTTTTTTTTGTATTTATATATTTAAGTAACTAAGGCTTTAATTAGGTAATTTTACTTATTATAATAACTTTTATAACTTTTTTTTTATAACGTACAAAAGGTTATCTTTTAAGTTTTTGATATTACTTAAAAAAGTGGCCTTTTCGTTAAACAGTAGGTTTCGAATAACGATAACCTTATTAATTAGTAGGTTCTAAATTTCGTAAATATTTGTAAATCGGTAGCCGACGAAAAACCTAATCCATGCTTTAAGGTTTAGCTTTTGGAATCTTTGTTTTTTTTATATAACGGCAGTTGTTATAACATAAGTTATATAGCCATATATTTGCAGGTAAGCCTGTTAAGGCTTTCGATTAAGTATTATAACGCCGTTTTTATACGCCAGGTAAATGTAGTAAATTTCGTATGGGCTTTGCCAGAAAAGTGCGTATTTAGGGGTACGGTTATACAAATATACTGCTGCTTTAAAAATGTATACGATCAGAAACGAAAGTAATTTAACGTTATTTCGTATCGTAGTTGCTTTTTTCTTAATTATACCTTTTAAGCGTTTTGTACTTCCGTTTTGGGCCTGGGTATACGGTATTAAAGGTTTAAGTTTAATTCTGAAAGGAGGCGATTGAAGCATATTTTGAAGCTGGTAATTTTTTAAGATTTTGTTGTCGTATTCGAATATTTATGGGAAAACCTTGTCCTGGTTTTTTAGAACCCTTAAGAGGTATCGAAACGTTACGATTAATATATTTTGCTTTCGATTTTTTAGATAGATATCCTAAATGTATTTTAAGTACCTGTCGGTTACAAACATAACGTATTTATATCCTTTAGGGTCTTTTTCGAAATTTATAAAATCGATGGCGATTTGCTATCTTGATCGGGAAACTTTTTCCTTCGGCTTGCGGCGTATTTGCCTTTTGGCTTTCGCTTTGCCATATGCTTAGCATTCGATTGTTATAAAACCCTTTAAGCGGATTTCCCTTATATAAAATTACAATTAAGCGATTATTTCGGGCTTTAAATATTTTAATTTTAAATGCCATATCGTACCGTTACCGATTCGTAATAATTTCGCTATATATAAATTAACGTTTCGTTTATAAGCTGCGAAAGCTATATAAATAATTATTACGTTAATGTTTTCGATAACGAATTAATTAAATTTGTTTATTAACGTAATAACTACCTAATTATACTTATTTCGAATAAAGTTGTTAGTTCCCCAATTATCCCATTAATACCCTTTTTTTCGGAACTGCCGGAAAGATACCAGGTTGTATACGAAATTCTTATAATAGGCTACGTTATACAAACGTAACGCTTTAAGGCCTTTAAAGCTTTAAAGCAATATATTTATTTTTTTATATCCTTTAATCGGGACGAAACTGTTCCTTACGTATATACCGTCGCCTTGGATCGTCGTTATATAGTTTAAGAATTTACTGATTAAGTTAAAAATGTATATGGTAAACCTTAAGTTTAAAATGGCCGAATTTTTTAAGGGGTAAAACGCGACGTTTGTTGCATTACGTTAATTAAAAATCAAAAAGTACGCTAATATTCGTCTTACTTTTTTTAGGAATTAATTTATCTTTTAAATGGTTAGTTTTTCCATAATTTTCGACAAACGGTTAATCTTTTTTTTTAAGGATTAATCGGAAATAATCCGGTCCTGGATCAATATTAAAATTCCCTTATTAAGCTTAAATTCTGCTAGAACTTTATTAGGAAACGCGTAATAACATTAGGATAACGTATGTCCAGGGTTTAGGTACGCTTTATACCGAATCCTTTATACGTTTAACTTTTGGCGCTTTCGTTTGTTGTTATTATTATTTCGGTTCGTTTGGGAACTTTTACGATTATTTCGTTTCGACCCTTTGCCAGAAACCCTATTACGTAATTAATTGTTAATATCCTTAGTTTTTTTCTAATCAAGATTATCCTAATTAAAAAGGTTTGTTAAAGTTTTATAAAAAGTTAGGAACGTTATTTTAACGCTTTTTGCTAACTGTTATGGATTCGTTATAATCCAGTAGTTTAAAAAACTAACCTTAATTTCCAGGTAATTAATTATTCTTCTTTCGATATTATTCTGCTTAAAAAGCATAAATAAATTCGATTAATTAAGTATAATCGGCGTTATTGCTATATATAATTAATTCGTTTAAATAACTAGCATAATTATTTCGGAAATTCCGTAACGCTGGCTTTAAGTTATAATATTTTGCCATTTCGTTATTTATTTATTAAACCTTTTAGCGGCTTTCGGGGTTTGCTTTAATCGTTTTTCGTATTCGCGTTTAATATTTATAAGTAATCGGCTGTCGTAAACCTTTCTTAATTATTGCAATTTAACGTATTAACCTTTAAGGTTATTATTTAAGCTTAAGCAAATTTACTTAATCGATAAGGAAACGTTATTTAAAACTTATTTTATAAGTTCGTTATAGTTTTTTCGAAAGGTTTTATATTTCCGGTTTAAATAGGTATAGGTCGTAAAATTTTAATTATAAGCTTATTTGCCTTCGGTCGTTATCTCGAAGGTATTTATCGGATAACTCGTATAATCGATTTTTTCGGTAATTCTTTCGGAAGATAAAGATAAGGATAAGGTTATAGTAATCGGGGTATTGGTTCGCGTTTAAGGACGAATTCGTTTTTTTAGATAGGAGGTAATAACGGGTGCTGTAAATTTAACAGGCCATGGAACGTTTTGATTAGGATCAATATAATTCTACAGGTCGTATCCCTTAGCTTTGGTCTTGAATTCGTTTTTGAATTTGTCCCAATCCTTAGGACCGGTATCAATAATTGCGGACGTCGACGGTACGGTCGCCATTGTAACTAATAAGTATACAGATAATTGCTATTAATGTGCAGCCTATATCGTTTCAGCAACAGCTGATCAATTGATAGATAACACGAATTAAGCGAATAAAACTTTTAATTATTAGATATAGGGGACATTAGTTGTGTTGTATTGGATGACTAGCTGCAGGCGCTTTAAAGCACGCATTCCTCATTTTATGGAGTCTAGTCACGGAACCTATATGTTCCGATCAGGGAAAGCCTTTCCGTATATGGGGTGCTAGCGCACCTCCTGCTAGCTGACAAGTTCTTCTCCAAAATATTCGCCAAGAACCCACGCGATTATTCCATCGGTACATACCGATTGCTATACAGGGAGGTCGGAAAGACTTTTAAGGCCGTACCTCCTAGCGCGCAATGCCAGATACTGGACTCCATCGTACCGGTATGTTAAGTTACATATCCCGAATTTACGTAAAGCTGATATTTCCGCAGTTATCCACTCTACGATCTAGCTTTAATGCTGTAATCGACCAGCTTAGGAAGGAAAACGGGAACCTTTTTTAACAAGTTCGCGAAGCGATAAGTAAAGCAGATAAAGAATTAAAACGTAGACGACTTGTAAAAAAGGAAAACCGTTAGCTACGAAGCAATAGGCAGTAGCTTAAGGACCAAATGCGGGACTATGCGGCTGCGGCGGATTATTTTAAAAGTATTATTACGAGATATTTTTTTGGGCTAGATAAAACGTTACCGGCGTTAAAGAACCTGAAAAAGTATGTATTTTTAGATAAGGAAAGCGGTTAATCTATAATACAAGATTACATAAGATATCAGCCGGAACAAAAATTTAGCATTTTTTTACTGTAAATCCTTATCCTATCGAGTACGTCTGGCACCGCTTAAAGCAAAAGATTTACGAAGTAAAAACTTAATTTCGCGATCTAAAAAAACGAAATTAACGTCGAATATCCGAAGCGAATAATCGAGGAGGCTTGGGTAAGGGTTGAACCAGACTTTATATATAAATGTCTAGTATTACTCCCTAATCGTATCGCCGCAGTACGCCGGGCCCAAGGTGGATATACAATATTTTAATCGCCTCGATAAGGCGAATTTAGGAATAGCTTCATTTTTTCAATTGACTTAGTATTCGTTAAAAAACGTATAAGTAAAGCTGGTGGTATTATGGTGTAGGCGGTGTGGTTGTAGGCGGTGGGCCAATTTTGCCCCCACATTGTTCCACAGTTAGAAAAGACGCCCTAGGGAGCTAGAAAGGACGACTTTAGGGGGGCTAGAAGAGATAACCCGAATATGGGACTAGATCGAAAGAACTAAAAATAAAGCGTTAAAATGAGAATTCCTCCGTACCGTTAAAGCACCTTTATGCCTAATGAAGCTAATATGGTAAAATGCAACGGGGATATAATGATACATCTTAAATAAAGCGCGTGCGATAGCGTTTGCTTATCGGATTATTTTTGTACATTATCCCTCTTTCAAACCGGCTAGCCATTCCGGTTCTCGATATTGCCAAGAGATGCCCTGCATTTGGGCTCTTGCCGAGAGATCCTGAATTGGACCGCATGCCGAACATTGCCTAAAATGGGGCGCATGATATTAAATGTTCAGAAGGATAACCCCAGGGGGACCCGTTCTCCCCCTAATCTAAAAAAAAGCGAGTAGCCGATAATGTCGACAAAAACCCTATTGAGAAATTTCGCTTTCGAGGTCTGCTTGACTCGACGACCTCGAATCACCGTCGTTACAAAATTTTAGCAATCGGCTTGGATAAAGGTCCTTACTGTAATACCGTAAGTTTTATGTTAATAATATTTTCTTAACGCGAATTAACGCTTATATTTCGGGAATATGGAACATAATAACGTTATCTTATAAAAAACGGAATGGATTTAAAGTTAATAAATAATTATTTGCAATTTAACCGAGTTACTAACGGCTCTTTCGATTTCCTAATTATAATACCTTATAAATTTAAAGGAAAACTCAAAAACTTTCCTTTACCGGAGATGATGGAGCACCTAATCTCCCTTTAATTACCCCATATTAACTTTACTAACATAAAAATCTAAATTTACGACAAGTTGTTAATTTAAGAAAGAATTTCCTTAATTACTAAAATTAGCTTCTTTTAACCGTACGCCTATCGACGTAATGCGCCTTTTACGTATATTCTAAAGAACGGAAAGTAACTGTAATAATTACGTAAAGAATTAGCTTCGAATCTATTAAAGAAACCGGAGTACATTAAGCCACATGTATTATTATGGGCTTAATTATTTTCGGTTATTATATACCTAAAAGTTGCCTTCTCTAAATATCCTTAACGTTTTAATCTGGGAAATCTATTCCTTTATACCGGCTATAGCCATAGATAACGATTTTCGGTTTTCAAGCAAAAAGGAAAGGATTTTAGCCGGATTGAACTTTAATTCGGGGATTTTGACCGCGAATTTATTCGCAAGCAGCCGGATTATCTTATTGCTTTTAATTCGCCTTTTTACATCAAATATTTCCCTTTTCGATTATTTGAAAACAATGCGAAAAAACCTTTTAATTATTTCCTGGTCGGCAAGTTGGAATTTAATCTTTTTGTTTACGCAACCGGGGCATATAAGTATTTTATAGAAATATCCGATATAGTTTGTCGTTATTATAAGAACTTGTCCTTTTTACGATGTTACGTTATCGAAAACGTTAAAAAGGCCAGATAATGATATAGTTCCCTGCGATTTGGGCGTTTATAGAGATATTTCCGAGCTTAAATCTGAATCGTCGGTGTCGGTATCCCGGGATCGTACGGCTCCGACGGCGTTAATATCCTTAAGGAAAACGACGTAACAGTAAGGAAGCTTACCGAATAATACGTTAAGACGGTTGTTATTGATGCTGGCGAGGCTAAAAACGTAAATATCCAAGCCAAAATAACCGGTAATAAATAAGCTAAAGCTGGATTTTCCCGTTTTAAGATAGCCGTATAATAAATAGCCTTTTCGATAAGGTATGCCGCGGTTTATAGATTACCTTCGAGTTTTTGGGTCGAAAAATAACTAAATATTATTAAGTAACGTTTGCTTTAGTTTTTTATTTATAACGACCGTTTTGATTAGTTTAATGTCCCGGGTAGTAATCCTTTTCCAACTGCTATTTTGGTGCTCGAATACCGAGGTCTTGTCTTTAGCAAGCTTTAGATATTCAAACCGGCATTTATCCAGAAGTTTCCGTAGGATCTGTAGAAACCGGCCAAAGTAAGAAACGGTTATCGTTTTGCGCGGGTAAAAGGTCGATTCCGTTTGCGTGCATTTAAGCATAAGGAGACGCCCCTTATATCGGAAAAGGAGGCGGTTTTTTCATAGCGAGAAGCGTAAGGGTTTCTTTTCGGCCGTGCCGGAGTTTAGGCGGCCAAGGACTTGTCCTTGCTTGCTATCGACATGGGCAAGTGACGAGCAGGCGGTTATGGCAAGGTCGTTAGTGGAGACCCAGGATTTAACCATATCG
>QJNY01001312.1:0-29461 GCA_004155945.1 Monosporascus sp. mg162
CCCCGCACTGCCCCGCATGCGTCCGGGAAGACCTTGTGAGCAACGGCTAGTCTGGGGATCGAACCCAGCACTGAGGCGTCACCCACCATCATGCGATCATTATGTTACGGCTGCACCATACCGTTGCGCCAGGGGCAAAAGATTGGCGGAATGATCGCAATTGTGGCAATCATTCTGGTGCTTGCAGCTGCATATATACTGGAGCTGTCACGGTACTCCCAATCCGTAACACAAATCTCGTAGATATTTGTAAATCGGTAGCCGACAAAGTAACTAATTTATGCTTTAAGATTAAACTTTTAAAGTTTTTACTTTTTCTTTATGGCGGTAATTGTTATAACGTAAGCTATATAACCGTACATTTATAAGTAAGCTTGTTAAAACTTCCGATCAAACATTATAACGCCGTCTTTATACACCAAATAAATATAATAAACCTCGTATAAGCTTTACTAAAAAGAATACGTATTTAAGGTACGGTTATATAGATATATTATAACTTTGAAGATATATACGATTAAAAAAAAGTAACTTAACGCCACTTCGTATCGTAATCGATTTCTCCTTAATTATACCCCCTAAACGTTTTGTACCCCCGGTTTGGGCCTAGATATGCAATGTTAAAAGCTTAAGTCTAATACTGAAAAAAAGCAACTAAAGCATATTTCGAAGTTAATAATTTTTCAAAATCTCGTTATCGCATTCGAATACTTATGGGAAGATTTTATCTTAATTCTTTAAAACTCTTAAAAAATACCGAAATACTATAATTAATATATCTTCTTTCAATTCTTAAGGTAAATATTCCAGATAAAACCTAAGTATTTGTCGGTAGCAAATATAACGTATTTATATCCTTTAAGGTTTTTTTTTTCAAATCTGTAAAATCGATAACCATTCGCTTTCCTAATCGAAAAGCTCCTTCCTTCGGCTCGCGGCGTATTAACTTTTTAGCCTTTATTTTGCCACATACTTAACACTCGACTGTTATAAAGCCTTTTAAGCGGACTCCTTTTGCATAAAACTGCAACTAAGCGATCATTTCGGGCCCTGGATATTCTAATTTTAAATGCTAAATCGTACCGTTACCGATTCGTAATAGTTTTACTGTATATAAATTCACGTTTCGTTTATATGCTGCCAGGGCAGCATAAATAGCTATTACGCTAATGTTTTTAATAACGAACTGATTAAACTTGTTTATCAACGTAACAACTACCTAATCGTACTTATTTCGAATAAAGTTGTTGGTTTTTCTATTATCCTACCAATACTCCTTTCCGGAGTTGCCGGAAAGATACCAGGTTGCATGCGAAGCTTTCGTAATAGGATACGTTATATAAACGTAACGCTTTCGTACCGCTAAAGCTTCGAAGTACCATATTAACCTTTCTGTACCCCTTAATCGGCACGAAACTGTTATCTACGTACACCCCGTCGACTTATACAGTTGGCCTGAAGTTTAAAAACCTGCTGATAAAGTTAAAAATATACATTATAAACTTTAAATCCAAAATTGATAAATTCTGAAACAGTAAAACGCAACGTTTATCGTATTACGTTAATTAAAAATTAAGAAGTACGCCGGGATTTGCCTTACTCCTTATAAAAGTTAATTAATCTTTTAAGTAGTTAACTTTTGTATAGACTTTAATAAGCGGTTAATTTCGGCCTTTAGAGATTAATCGGAATCAATCCGACTTTAAACGTATGTAACTACTTTATCGTTAAAACGGAAACCTACTAAAGCTTTGCTAGAGAACGTATAAAAGCATTAAAGTAATATATAGAATAAGTTTAAGCAGACCTTATAACGAATAGCTTACGCATTCGGTTCCTATCGCTTTCGTTTATTTCCGTTTCGGTCCGTTTAAAAACTTCCACGACCGCCACGTTTCGACCTACGCCTTTAGGTTCTTCTTCGCGGTAAAAAGTTAATATTCTTAGTATTTTCCTAATTAGGATCGCTTTAATTAAAGAAACCTGCTAAAGATTTTTGGGAAGTCAGAAACGTTACCTTAATATTTCGTAATATAAATAAGAGATAAATTAACGTCTAATAGTCCAAAAAGTTGGCAGCTACCTCTTAATAATTAATCGTACCATTATCGATCTTAGCTCTTTTTACTATTTAAATAGTAATCGTCCAGTTTTCCATAATTAAAGCTAAAGCTATACATAAATCGTTTATCTATATAGTTACTGTTTTCGTTTCTAAAACGCTATAACGCTATCCCTAGGCTATTATTTCCTGCCATTTTACGATCCACTCGGCTAATTTCTACGCTAACTTCGAAATTTACTTCAGCTTTTTGCGGTACTTCGTTAGGTATTATTTAGAAGTTTACTGTTATATACCTTACCGGATTCGGCCAAAGTGGCGTACCATTCTCTTAAGTTCTTTCCTGGAAGAAAGCTTATCTTTTTAATCGCTGGAAATACCGACTCCAGGACCCATTTCGTAAGGTCGTTAATCTTCTTATAAAAGTTCTCGTACTTCCGATCCTTATAGGTATATGTCGCGAAGTCCTAAGTATAAGCTTATCTGCCTTCTGTCATTATCTTAAGCGTATTTGTTAGGTAACCCGTATAATCGACTTTTTCGGCTTATATAGTTCCTTCGGGAAAAAACGTAACTGCTCGTATCGTTATCGAACGAACTAATTTTTTCGGATAAAAGCTTATATTGGGTTTTGTAAGTTCGACAGGCCATGCATTAATCTAATCAGAGTCAATATAACGCCAAATACCAAACGCGTACGCTTTTAATTAGAGTTCGCCTTTAAAGCGATCCCAGTTCTTAGGTCCCTTATAAATAACGGAGGACGTCGACGGTACGGTTGCTATTATGGATAATAGGGTATATAAATAATTGCTATTAATATTCAGCCTATATCGTCTCAGCAGCAGCTGATCAATTCATAATAACGTAATTTAAACGAATAAAACTTTTAATTATCAGCTAACTACTGCACCAAAAGATCATTTGCGATAAGCTTATTTAAGTGTTAAATACAGGTTATTATCATGCTACTTATTTGATATACCCTCTTAGGAGCTAGCGATCGGGTAGTAACTAGTATTCCTTTTATAGTACTTCTTTGAGATGCTAGCGCATTTAAACCATGGCCAGTACTCCTCTTTTTGGATCGAACTTGAAGCCTTTGAGTAAGTGGTCAGGTGCAGACTAGTAGGCCTTAGCTGCAACGGTAGAACTCCACTTTGTGGAGCATATCTAAGACTTTTAATTGTCAGATATAGGAGATATTAGTTGTGTTATATTGGCTGACTAGCTGCAGACGCTTTAAAACGCGCACTCCTCTTTTTATAGAGTCTAGTCACGAAATCTATATGTTCCAATCAGAGGGAGCCTTTCCGTGCACCCCCTGCTAGCTGACATTAACCGTCACACTTTGTCACTTCCTAAAGCCGCAGCGTTCTATTTTACCTCTCTTCCGGCGATTAAATCCTTCTAATTAACTAATTACTCCTTAAAATTTACTCGTAGGTTGTTTCTCCGCCGATCGAAGGCTTTCGTAACGTCTATTAATTTTAACTGCTTTTTAAAGTGCCTGAAAAGTTTTCGTAATAGGGCCTTTATTAATCCATTAGCTAATATGTCGCCCGTAGACGTATAATCTACTTTAATCATATCCCTTTTTACGGCCTTTTGTAACTAATAGTTATATATATCCATATATCGTAACTTCGTTTGTAATAGAGCGATATCAGCGTTAATAAACTGTATAATTTATTAATTATCGTACTATATATTTAACAGTTTTGCATATAAGATAACTTTTAATTAGTCGAAAGTTAAATAAAGTTTCTTTTATAACTTACGTAAAAAATAACAACTCCGCTTTTATTATAAAAGTAATTACTGTATTTTGCTTACTCGCCCGCTATTTTATCACTTTTTTTTTTAAATAACTTTATAATATAAGCTTAAGAACTTTTTCGATCGACGTATTATCCGTAAAAGAAACGTTACTTTAAGTATTTAACGAATCCTTACTCCGAATTGTAACGTTAATATTTTGGTCTCGATCAAGTATAATATAACCCGATCGGCAGCTTTATAATACACGTCGTTAAAGTTCAGGTTAAATCGGGTAAATCGGAGTACCGTAAAGGTTATATCGGGTCGCGTATTAATTACTACGTATAAGATAGAACCGATTTTCTTTTAGTATTTATTAACAAACCTTAAATAGGCTAAATCAGGATTCAGCCGTAATTCGATATTCGTTATGAACGTATTTAAGAAGTTATTTAAACTTTTTTTTTGGAATTAAGTTAGTCAGTTTGTTTATAAAGTTAAATTAAAAAAGTTTAATTTTTTTTTTAACTTTATCTTTAATCATTTCAATCCTTAGAAATTACTATAGGTCCTTGCTCTTTGTAAAAGTATATCGCTTCCTCATCCGCTGAATTACCTGATCGACGAGGTCTTAATCTTTCTTGTGGTACGCTGTAACAATATCGTCTACAAAAAAATAAATAAATACCTTTTAACGAATAAAACAATAAGGTTTATAAAAAACGTTGCTAAATCCCAAATTTTTAAACGTTTTAATAAATTCTTTCTGCTAAAGTAGTAATAACTTCTTTAACCTATATAAAACCTTCTTAACTAAGAAAATCTCGTTACGATACAGGTATTCTAGAGGTATCTTTATGTACATTTCATAAGGTAACTAGGCGTTAACGAAAACGTTAATAACGTTATACTATTTTAACTTTAAGTTAAATTTAGTCGCAATAACAATTAAGGTTTTAAATAACCTTTTAGCTAAAGTAAATACGTATATATTACTATAAACGTTTTTTAATTATTAATCGCCTCGTACGACGAAATCCGCGTTACATTTTTATAACCAGCTTTATTTATTAAACCTGTAAACATATATCTATATATACTCTAAAACCTATTTCCTTTTAGCAAAAATTTATCAACAACCTTCCAAGGTTACATTCTTTTATAACTTTATAAGTAACCCTTTTCGGCCTTACGAAATAGCTTCCTTAGCGGGTATATATTTAGCTTTTTATAACTTCGTAATAGTAACGGTAAATCGCGCCTATATACCCGGTTTCGCGACCTAGGGATTTTATATATTTTTGTATCGAAACTTTTCCGATTAAGGTAATACGTATTTCGGGTAATTAACTTCCCTAAGCTTTCGTAGCTTACCGGCCGATTATCGATCGTATTAATAAAATGAATTAACCGTTTTACGTTAAACGCGGCTTTTTATACTTTATAATCGTACCGATAACTCTCCTTTCGACGCGGAACGTACAAAAAGCTTACGTTTACAACCCGTAAAATACCTTCGTTTTTTACTGTTACTTTAGGTTAAACAAAACGATAGAAACTTAAAGTTACCTTTATAACTTCCGTTAGCGCGTTAATCGTAATAATTATGAAAGTAAACGTTAATAGAGGTAATGAACTAAAGGACGGAAATAATTTAAATATAACAATCGTATAAAGGTAACTAATTCTATCCGAATAGGCTTATTTTTCCCTATTCCGTACGTTTCGTATGCCTATACCATTTTGGAAATACTTTTTTTATTTAACCGGTAGCTAAATTATTCCGCTTAAGTTTTCGGTTTTTTTATATCTGTATATTCGGGTAGCTTGGGCCTTAATTAAGTAGTTTTACCCATTGCAATAGCTTCTACAACTTTTCTTCTATAACGTACAAAAAATTGTTTTTTAGGTCTCTGATATTATTTAAAAAGGTAGCTTTTTCGTTAAACAGTACGTTTCGAATGGCGATAACCTTATTGATTCATAAGTTCCAGATCTCGTAGATATTTGTAAATCGGTAAACGACGAAAAATTTAGCCCATGCTTTAAGATTTAGTTTCTAGAATCTTTATTTTTTCTTTATAGCGGCAGCTACTATAGCATGAGCTATATAGCTATATACTTGCAGGTATGCCTGCTAAGGTTTCCGATTAAATATTGTAACGACGTCCTTATACGCTAAGTAAATGTAATAAACCTTATATAGTCTTTGCCAAAAGAGTGCGTATTTGGGGGTACGGTTGTACAAATATATTACCGCTTTAAAAATGTATACGATCAAAATTGAGGGTAACTTAACGCTATTTCGTATCGCAGTCGTTTTTTTCTAATTATACCCCTTAAGCGTTTTGCACTCTTATTTTAGGCCTGGGTATGTAATATTAAGGGCTTAAGTTTAATACTAAAAGAAAACGATTAAAGTATATTTCGAAGCTGGTAATTTTTCAAAATTTCGTTATCGTATTTGAATATTTAAGAAAAAACCTTATCTTAATTCTTTAAAACCTTTAGGAAATATCGGAACGTTATAATTAATATATCTTGCTTTCGATTTTTAAGATAAATAACCTAAATAGATCCTGGATACTTATCTGTCGCAAACATAATATATTTATATCCTTTAGTGTTTTTGACGAAATTTGTAAAGTCGATAGCGATTCGCTATCCTAAAAAGGAACTTTTCTTTTTCGGTTCGCGGCGTATTTACCTTTTAACTTTCGCTTTGTTATATGTTTTGTGTTCGACTGTTATAAGACTTTTTAGGCGGATTTCCTTTATATAAGATTGTAACTAGGCGATTATTTCTGGTCCTAAATATTGAAATAGTGCAGGGTGCCGGACCAAGGGGCATGGCTTGGTTGATCAGTTAGTCAGCTCCACATGTATATTCCTAGGAGCTCTTTCCACCGGGCGCAACCCCGAGACATGTTTATCATCGATCATCTATCGTTCATCATCAATTACTCACAACACATACATTCATATCTATTCTAGAGTCTGGTTTAATACGGACTTAAATACAATGTTTTCGTTTGCCTTTATTACCGCTGCACTCGGCTATTCTATCGTGACTCGCCCATCAAATACGCTCTGATCAGAACTGAATCTCCCCGTTCCAATTTAAGTGGCTGCTAAGGAAAGGATATTAGCTTTTGTTAACTGCCGACGGACCTTAATTTCCGATTGATAAGTCGGAAGGAACGAAAAAAACGAAGTTTTGATTAAATATATTTAAATTCGAATACGATTACGACAATAATTACGGATACGATAATTTAAACGGTATGCAATTAACGACCGTAATTATGATAAAAACGTAACTTTTTATACGATTAATAAAAAAAAGTTATTAAATTAAGGCTTTATTACAAAAACAACTTTATTCGGACGACGGTAAAAAAGTACGAATACGTATAAGTAACCGGCTTTAAAGCATAAATTAATTATTTAAGTTTTAAACCGATTACGTAATTTAGGATATTATCCGTATTAAAAAAAAAATTACGTAATAAAATAAAATGTAAAATTTAATTAATAAGGGTTAAAAAAGTTAAAATTACGTCGTTAGCGATATAACTATTAAGATTTAAATTAATTAAAATAAATGCAATAACGATAAATTTAACGATATAAACAAAATAACGAATATAAGTAGAAAAAAGAATAAAGCTGTAAAGTTATTTATTTTATATACGAAAAAAAATTTCGAAAAAAGAATAACATTTTTTAATATAATATAAAAATTAAAAAAAAAACGTTATAAGATATATTTTAAACTTTTTTAACGTTAATCGGATAATATTTAATTTGGTTATTATTAAGCGGTATTATTTGGGATTTATTTTTTTATTAAGTTTAAATATTATAACGTTTAAGTTGGTAATAAAGGTATTAATTAATAAGTTAAAAAAGGTGCAAATAGATAACCAACGACGCAGCGATAATTAAGATAAAGCTATTCGGACGAATAATAAAAAAAGAAGGTTACTTTTTAGGTTCGAAAAAAAAGGAAAATGTATTTAAAATAATTATCGCGGATAATTATTTTAAATATACCTAAATATATTCCGTTTAAAATAATATTTTAAAACTTAAATAATTTAAAAACTGGTAATATTAATTAATTTAAAATAAGTTTTAACATATTTTCTAAAGGTTTATCGAAGCTTTTTAAAATTATTATTTAAATTTATTTATAATACAAATTATTATTAGTACCGAAATTTCTAAACTTTACGAAAAATCAAAATTTTACTTTAAGTATAACCGTTTAATACCGATTAACAGAAAACCTTTATAATAGTAACCTTAGCGAAACTAAATCCCAAAATATTAATAATTCGATTAAATTTCCAAACCCAGTTAAAAATACGATTATTTAAATAAACCTTAAAATTATTATTAATATACCACAAAAACGAAATATTATATTAACTCAGAATTTAAAGTTATTTATAAAATTAAACGTATTTATACCGAACGTTATACCTTTTAAATTTATTAATTAGTTTAATTACGATTTCTTTATTAATATTATAAACAAACTTTCGTTTTTTATAATTTTTCCGGATTTATCGGTTTTTTTAAATTTTTGGTTTTTAAAATTAAAGTTACCGATTAACTTAAAAAATTAATAAATTATTTACGAAATACAAACTTAAAATGTTTAAAATAATTGCGAAGTTACTTTATTAAATTAATAACCTTTTAATAAAAAACCGAGTTAAAGCTGTACTTAATAATATAACCTAATAAGACAAAACGTTTAAACGTATTTTTAAAACCTTTAAATTATAAAACTTAAAGCAAATTTAAACCGTTAAGGATCGATTAAGTATTTTAACGAAATAAGCTTAACGCGGTATCCTTAATTATATTTATAAATACTATTTAAAGTATATTATTAAGGTAAAAGATATCCTGGAAAAAGTTAAACAAAAAAACAAAACAATTATTAAGAACGAATATATTAAAAGTTTATTAAAAGGGTTATTTATTAACTGTTTCGAAAAGATTTTTAACAATTTGTTTATAAAGTTAAAGGACTTATACGTAATTAGCTATAATAATATTTCGACATTAATTAAAAAATAAGCTTTAAATAAGGCAAAATTTCTTAAATATAAAGGACGTAAACGATAATAAGGAAATATCCGTTTCGATATTAATTAAAAAAAAACAATTTAACCCGATTTAACAGCTTAAGTAATAACAACCAAAAAGCCCTTAACCGTAACCAAAATTATCCAACCGTATTAATTAGGTATTAAAGATTACGAATACGTTATAGAACTTATAGATCGCATAAACCCGATAAATTTAAAACTTAAAAGTTTTTAAAAACAAAATACGTAATCGAAAAGCAGCCCGGATATTACAGTATTACGTTCCGCTAGGACGAAAAGTACCTTAGGGATATAATTATAATATTAACCCGTTAATTAATGTAGTTAATTTCGAGCCGGATAATTATATTCGATTAAGCCTTTACCGTAAATAAGGTAAATACCGAAACCGAAAAGGTTATCGTAAAAATTATTAAGGTTAAGGTGGACGTTTTAATAACTTTAATTAAAATACTTATTAGTTCTGCTTAGAGTTAAAATATATTATACAAAAGTACTGTTTATTCGTTAATATGAAAATTACAGAATTAGGTTTACTCACCGACGATAAATATACCATTTTCCTTAAATCCCCGAAAATAAAGCAACGTTAAGCATAATTTAATTCCCTTAGGTTTTAAAAAGCCAGGCGATCGAGCACCAGATTCTAATTTAAAAGAAGATCTTAAAATGGATTTATGGTTCGCCAACTTTCCTTACCCGATTTAAAGAAAAAATGCGGTACTTTAATCGGCGAGACGATATTTTTAAGGAAGTAAACAATTAATTAATTAATTCCGACCCAAATATTAATAATTTAATTAAACCTTAAAAGTATATTACGATTTTAAAGCCAAATCGACAGAAGCCCGATATTAATTAAAATAAGGTAACCGAGATTAACATAACCTATTCGTCGATCATAACGGAAAGCCATTTTATAAAGAGGTACCGTTACGTAAATAGCTATAGAGTAACCCCGTCGAAAGTAAAGGTACCTGCCATCTGAAGGAAATTAAAGCCCTGGAAATCGACGATTCTGATTAGCCGACTGTGCTTACTAGCGTCATGATAGCAAAATATTCCAGGAATAAAGAAAACAAATCTGGAGGGGTAAAAAGGAATAAGACCGAATACAAGATTGATAACGACGAATTAATGTATAAAGGATTAACGTTTTATAATATGAAAGTCGGCGCTTAGATAAATAACATCTTTTAAATAAATGCCAATACCCCGCAGATAAACGATGTTACCTAAACGGATAATACTTTTACTTATAAAAGCTTAATCGATAAACATGTAGTTAAATTCTGGAAGAAGAAAATCCGGGAAAATTCCAAAAAGAAATTTGAGATTATTTGGTCCGAATTAATTAAAATTTACCCAAATTTCGGAAAGGCTTCTAAGAATTTTATGGCCGCCAAAACTTTGGAAGTATTTAATTACAAAAATAAAAAAAGGATCAAAATAACCGAAACCGAAATACGGAAATTAAAAATCCTAAAAATAAGAAAACCTATTAAGATCCTTACTATAAATATCGGTTATAAAGCAAAAAGCCAGAAAAAAGCCAAAGTTTTATCGATCCAGCAATATACTCCAGCTAAATATATTACCCTTTTGTTTAAATTGGCAATTAAAGTAGGTTACGGAGATGGCGAGAACTTAATTAATGCAATTATCGATATTAAAGCCGAATCGAACGTTATAATTGCGTCGTACGTTAAGCGACATGGACTAACGATGCGACAGACCCGTATATCGTTTTTAGGCTTTAATTCTTAAAAAAGGATTTTATTCGAAGGCATAATTAAAGCTCCCGTTTAACTAACTGGCCGATTAATTATTATTCCTTTATTTGTCGTTAATAACTATTACATTACGCAGCCACTAATTTTAGGACTTAACTTTATGGCCAAATCGAAGATAACGTTTAATATAAATCCGGACGTAATAAAAGGAACCCTGAAGTTTGGCCCGTCGAAGATCATTATCCCTTTAATTTTTACAAAACGAATTACGCGTAATATTCGTACTAATAAAAAGCCTGAAAAAGAGCAACCGGTAAAACAGTAGGCCGCTTTACTGGCGAAAGCAGGCCTACGAGCAAAAAGACAAACGAGCAAGTTATAGGCCTTATATCTTTTCGGTTAATAATATTTGCGTTAATTAAAACGCAAAAATTATTTAAAAAGTTATTAATAATAAGCTAAAACCCGGAGATAAAATTTTAAGCTAGTTTAACGATAAGGGATTAGCGTATATTTTATATAAAATATTGTAAAAAGAAATGTAATAAAAGATTAATAATAATCGGATGATTTAAATTAATACGATATATAAACCTAAATGGAAAAAAGTAGTTCCTGTTGACGATGCACCCTTTAATAAATCAATATCCCCTGGAAACCCGAATTAAAAGGCCAAGGAATTCGAAAAAGTTTAGCAAGTTATTAATCAGAATAGCGAAAAGCTTAATAAGCCTGGTACACCTTTAGCTGCTTTGTTTCCTAGATTTACTACCATACTTTAAGGAACCCGATTTACTGAGGAACGCGCCGACGAAGTTCTTGATTAGTTAGGAAACAAGTTTACCCGCCCAAAAAAAGCCTTTTTTAAGGAGATGTTTTTTCGCAAAGAAATTACCTTAGCCTAGGATTAGAAAGAATATAACAGAATCAAATCAAATATCGTACCCG
The DNA here is from genome assembly GCA_004155945.1 of Monosporascus sp. mg162. NCBI lineage: Eukaryota > Fungi > Ascomycota > Sordariomycetes > Xylariales > Monosporascus > Monosporascus sp. mg162. Next base: position 11,631 of record QJNY01001312.1, read on the forward strand.
ATTATAAAATTCGAACGATCCCTTATAAGGCGTAGCAAGCTAAGGACATAATAATGCCGGCGAGTATTAAGGACAAGTTGTTCGAAGTATTAAAAGTACGTATTTAACGAGGTATTTTCGAATAATTTTATGCTGTTTAAAAAAATGCTTGGTTTTTAGTCGAAAAAAAGGATAGTGGGCTCCGATTAATTAATTCTGCGACTAAATTAAATGTTGTTATTTTGCGAAATGCCTTTATACCGGACAATTATAACGAATTTTCCGCGGATTTTGCTATATACTTCTTAATTACCCTGGTAGACCTTTTTTTAGGTTACGATTAGGTTACTTTAGTTTTAGCCAGCAAAGATTTTACCATTTTCGCGATACCGTTAGGGTTTTTAAGGTATATTATTATGCCTTAAGGGTTTACCAATTTTGTAACTTATTTTTACCGTATAGTTAAGAGGATTTTGGACGATTTGATGCCTGATATAGCCCGGTTATTCGTCGATAACGTTAGGGTTAAAGGCCTAAAGATAAGATATAACGATAAGAAAATCTTTCTAGGAATTCGGCGATTCGTTTATGAGCATATCGTTAACATAGATAAAACCCTTTTTAATTGCAAGCTTGCTGGTGCGCCGATTAATATAAAAAAGTTTTAATGGTGTTAAGAAATAACCGTTATAATCGGATTTATATACGGAACGAATGGGCGGCAATTAAATATAGCTAAGGTAAAAATGATTTTAAAGATTTAGTTATACAAAAACGTTTCGAAGGTTAAAGTTTTTCTAGGTATTATCGTTTATTATCGAATATTTATTACGTATTTCGTTATTAAGATAAAGCCTTTTATACGTTTATTTCGAAGAAATTAACCTTTTATTTGGGGCCCCGATTAGGATTACGTAATAAAAAGTATTAAAAAAGCGATTATTATTGCTTTAATTTTAATTACCTTAAATTATAACTTTAATGCCGGAAAAATTATTATAAGAATAAATGCGAATAAAGAAAACTTTAAAAGTATTTTCAGTTAATTAATTAATTAAGTAAAATATCCCGCGTGTTTTAAAAGTGGTATTTGGAAAAGTATTAAGTTAAATTACGACGTTAGTAAATTGGAATGTTAAGCTATTTTTAAAATCCTAAAAAATTCCGGAACCATATTTATAAACTCCGATTCGTATTAGAAATTAACGTTAAGGTATTGGTAATTCAAATTAATAACTTTTTAAGCTTTTTACTTAATGCTGTAATTACCTGTTAGGTCGCCTGGATAAAAATATTCGATTTCGAAATTAAATATATTCCCGGCAAAAAAAATATAATAACGGACGGTTTGTTATGAAAGTTACCTAAAACATTTAACGCGTTAAACGATTAATAAAAAGGAAAAGTCGATAATTTTATTAATATCTAGCTTAATATTATTCGGCTTAACCTTATTTTAATTAATATAGCTTTTATCCCTATTAATACGGAGCAGCGATAAGGACCTTTTATTAGAAATTAATTTAAAAAGTCGTAAAAATACGTTAAGTTCTTAACGATACTGGATTTTTTTAATCGGTTTAATAATACTTTAAGGAAAAAACGAAATACTTTTAAATCCGAAGTATTAAATTACTTTATTTAGGACGGTATTTTTTGGCGTAAGGCAAATAAAAAGTACGGCAGTCGGTAAATGGTTAATATCGAACAAAAATAATTTGCAGTAATTAGGTAATATTATAAGGATTATAATTATAAAGGACGAAATTCGACTTATCGACTTATAATAGCTTTATATTATTAACGTAATATATTTAATTATGTTCGGAAAATAATATTTATATATATTAAATGCTAAAAAGTAGTCGATCGACGTTTCGAAAAAGGTTATAAATTTTCGCAACCGATTAACATAATTATTATTTAGGTAATTAATATTTAATTTATGCTTAATAACGATGCTTATAAAGTTACGGTCGAAATTAAATGCAAATTGTTCGATTATTTAAAAGTTAAAGCCCTGTAATTAGTTACGTTAATAACGATTAAAAAGTTTTTTGATAAGTACGTTTTTTATCGACATGGTATCCCGATTAAAATTAAAATTAACGGAAGTTTAAAAAATAAGGGCGAAGTTATTAAAGTTTGCAACGTATTAAAGATTAAAAGGAAAGTTGGTACCGCGTATGCAGCCTGGCAATAAGGCCTAATAAAAAAAGGATACGTCCCGATCGTTAAAGCTTTAATAAAAGCGACGAATGGTTTTAGCAAAGGATGGGTTAAACTTTTGCCTAAGATGGTCTTCGCCGACAATACCATTATGAAAAGTTATAACCTTAGCCCTTATAAACTACTATACGGACAAAAAGCGTTTTTACCGATCGAAATAATTTTACCGATATGGAAAATTATAGCTTAAAACCTAAATATTACGAAAAAAAACTGATTACGTAAAGGATTCGGTTCTTAAAAAGGAAAGCTAAAAATGTAGCTAAGGTTACCAAAGTAATCGCTAAGTAACGCCGTAAAGCAGCTAAATTAACAAATAAAAAGGATAAAAATAAGATAAAAAGCAAACCTTTAAAAGTGGACGACCTGATATTGTTATATAATACGTTACGATATATAAATATATTCAAAAATATAAAGTTGAAATATTACTAAATTAACCTATATTTAATTAATAATATTATTGGTTTAGGTACTTACTATTTAAAAGAAATTAATAAAACGAAATTATAAAATATTTTCTTTATTAATAAATTAAAGTAATTTGTAAAAAATGAAAAAGGGTATTAAAAGCCGATTAACTTATAAAAAAACGATTGGACGAAACTATTTTTTAATCAGCGCGACGATACGATATCGGATATTTCGGATGCTGCAAATATCGAATTACTAAAAAATTGACAGCTTAAAGCTTTAAAACCTGTAAAAATAAATATTAAGGTGTAAATATTAAGTGGCCGATTTAAAGGTTATGCGGTTATAAACGATAGCGATACGGTAAAAACGATACGATTAGGAAAACGGAAGAAATTAACGTAATTAATTGCGAAAAACTAAAATATAGTAATATCCTTAAATTTCCTTAAGTTTTTATAAACTTTTATAAGTTTTTTCGAATTCCCTTACCGTTCCGCCCATTACGATAACCATTATGCTTTACTTATAATTAATACGTTCTACTATATTCGCCCGGAACCGGGAATTAATAATATATTTTTCCACTTGTTTTCGAAGTTAATTCCCATCCTATATTTTAATAATAAGATAAGTTTTTGCACGAATATCCTTTTTAATTCGTAATAATCGTAAAAAGCTGGCCTTAAATATCTTAAACCGTTCGTTCCGGAAAATATAATTATGCTTTTCGATAAACCCGATATAGTTATTACAGGCCCAGTTAGAAAAGCTAAGAATCGACCAACATTTAAAAAATAGGTATATTCCGTATTAATTAAGATGTTCCGATATTATATGTCGCCTTTCGCAAAGTTTGTAAGGTATTAGGTTAGGTATACCGAAAGCTTAAATAAATAAACCAGTAACGTATTTAAAATCCTTAATAAAAGTAGCTATAAAATAATCCAAAGGACTGGCCCGATAAATTTCGACGTATACTGGATAAGCTACCAAGTTTTCCTTTAACTGGAGGTACTTAATTACATTAGACTAGGCATTTACGGCTGTTTAAAAGTTTTTACCTTCGATTTGTTATTACAAGTACCGACCAATAGCTGGATTACCGATAACGTTAATAAATATAACCTTAAGTATTTGTATTAATTAACGGATTTTATTAACGATATTACAGAAAAAACCAAGTACTTACTTCGATATATTTAAGTATAACGTAATATATAACATTATTCTTATTTCAAAATTTGGCCACGTTTTGATTATTATTAAGATGAATACGGCGAAGACGTAACGTTCCGATGTTAATATATGGACCAGGGATCCGATTAATAACCCGAGGATTTGCCCGACGTACTGGGATTGTCGAAGCCGTTAATAAAGACCTGGCGAATGAACTATTATTAGGTATCGGCAGGTTAATGGGAATAGGTATAAGCGTTATTGATCGCCGACCACCGATTGTTTGTTTAATAATATTAAGAATTAGACTGGGCTTTGGAAATATCTTAGCTACCTTTATTAATAACAGTATATATTAAGTCGGCTAAGGTTTTAAAAATAATGGATTATCCATAACCGGTATTTCTAGTAATAAATGATCTTAATTAGGGCTTATGTTATGGAATTTATACTGGAAGATAAAGGTAAGGTTAAGAATAAGTGCTTAACGATATATTAGATTTTGTAACTTGCGAACGTTATTAAGATTATATAAAGGTTTTAAATCCTTAATATTACCTAAAAGCTTATCGATACGACAGGTTAACGGCCTGGAAAATATGGACGAATTTGATACCGCCAAAATTTTACGACAATAATCAAAGATTTCGTTCAGTTTATTAATATTAACTTTAACCCTAGGATCGATAAACTTTTTGGTATTAAGATTTAAAGGTTTATTACATAAATCAAACTTCTTTTTAATAAACGGTTTTTTTTATAATATAGATAAGATTACCTAGGCCTGCATTTCCGCGAAAACCTTAAGAATTGCGTAAATCTAATAACTTCCGAAAACTTATAATAATATTAATTAATGTAACGAAGGTAATTATATATATGTTTAGATATGTGTTGGGTTTAAAGAAAGAAGTTGGAATAATGTTGTAAAAAAGTTGTAAAAAAAGTATAAGCGCGAAAAACGAATAGATATATTTAATTAAAGAAAGCGACGACGAAAGCACCTTTTTATATAACTTCGGATAAAATTTTCTAGGAATTTCTCGGCGTATACGTATTATCTGCAAAAATTTCGTACATTAACCTTAAATGCATTTAGTTAATTAAACGTACAAATTACTAACAGATTTCGGCGAATTTTTGTACTTATATAATAATTATATCTTAATACTTATAAAGTACCTATACTTATACCAATATACCTTTATCCATATATTATATATTATCTCCAGTTACTATTATTATCTTTAAATTACTTAATACCATATTTAAGCATATTAATTAATATATTTCCAGTTATTATGTCGTAATTTAAAAAGCGTATTATGTAAGATAAAGGCGAAAACTTTAAGAAGTTAAATATTTCGGATTTTAAAAAACTTATACAATCGGCCAATGTACTTGTATAGAAAAAAGATGATATAGTACAATTTTTTAAAAAGATGTATAACAATAGTTTTATCCCTTACCCCGTAAAAGAAGTTGTACCTTAAATTCGTTTTGATCGGCTTATTTTTATATACCTAAGGGATATTAATAGTTAACGTCCATGGAGAAATATTAACCCGTTACTATATTGGTTAATAAAACCGTACTATAACGAAATGGTTAAATATTTATAGCAAACCTTTATAATCGTTTAAAATAGAATTTACTTGCGTTCCGAAAATGTTATTGCATTTATCCAGTTAATCGCCCAGAACGCACCTTTAAAAATCGTTGCCGTTATCCCAAAAGCTGGACGAGTAATCTTATATAGCAAGTTTAAACTAATCTCTAATAAAACTCAAAAAGCGATTAGTATTAATAATTCGAAATATGTATAGTTTGTTAGCCAAACTAAAGTCCCGATAAATAAAGGTCTAATAAAGCATTAAATTAATATGTTGCACGACCGATCAAAACGTTTATTGCTGATATTCGATACTTATGCTACCGAAAATCGTACCCAGTTACTACTTTAGCTATACCGAAAAGCGTAAAGAAAATTAGGATTTGACAATCCGCCTGCCTATATGGTAATCGTTAAAATGCTTACTTAAACCAGACATTATACTTGCGGATTATAAATTACTTATGTCTTTTATATTATTATCCGCAACTCTACGAAATGGAAAAACAAAATCATAACCGAAGGAACAAAATTTGGCGAATATCGAATAAAGAATAACATTACCGACATAATCAAAGCATTCTTGGGCCTAAAACTAAAAGGTAAGGACGTTGAAAGAAACGTAAAAAATTGGCCTGGAAACCTCCCGTTTTTATTAGCTGAAAAAGATAATGATAAACTAGATTTTGATTAATTTGCCCGACCATTCCATGGTAAACGACGCTAACTAAAGTAACGTCCTAATCAGTTTTGTTAACCATCCGCACGACTATTTCCGATATTAATGCCCTTTCCCCCATGAATTTAAACTGGCCTATCGGCATTTAAAGCTACACGTTTTAATTTGGCATTTACGAAATTACCATTCGAAATAAAGTACAAGCTTCGACCGAAGGTTGGTGATCAGCGAGCAATGGCTATGGTATAAGGTTAATATGTTACGCCGTACAAGTAGGTAAAAAATATATTCGAAAATACCGGGCAAAAACCAGAACTATACTTTCCGTAAGGATGGCCAGGCTGGGCTAGGTACAAGTCTTTGATCAGTACGAAAAAACTAAAGGATAGGGTTCAGAAGGAATAGGAAAGGGTTAAGTAACGAAAGGATTTGGCCAAACGTCGAGGACGAAATCCTAAGTTGAAAATAATGGAGGATAAGCTGCGTAAGCGCTAATTAAATTAATTAATAGGTTTTATGTATAGTTTATGGCGTTGGAAGTTAATTGCGTTATGTTTTTATTTATTTTTTAAGATAAATTGAGGATAATCTTATCTCGAAAAAGGAGGGTTAAAATGATGTAAGGTGCCGGGTTAAGGGGCATGGCTTAGCTGATCAGTTAGTTAGCTCCATATATATATTTCTAGGAGCTCTTTTTCCCGGGCGTAACCCCGAAACATATTCATCATCGATCATCTATCGTTTATTATCAGTTACTTACAACATATACACTCATGTCTATTCTAGAGTCTGGTTCAACACGGACCCAAATACAGTATTTTCGTTTGCCTTCATTACCGCTGCACTCGGCTATTTTATCGTAACTCGCCCATCAAATATGTTTTGATCAAAATTAAGTCTCCCCGTCTTAATTTAATATCCTAGTTTTAGGTGCTCTATCGTACCGTTACCGATTCGTAATGAATTCGCTCTATATAAGTTAACGTTTTGTTTATAAGATACGAAGGCTGTATAGGTAATTATTATGTTGATATTTTCGACAACGAATTGGTTAAACTTATTTATTAACGTAGCAATTACCTGATTATACTTATTTCGAATAAAATTATTAATTCCCCGGTTGGTCTATTAATACTTTTTCTTTCGGAACTGTCGGAAAGATATTAAGTTGCATGCGAAGTTCTCGTAATGGGCTAGGTTATACAAACGTAACGCTTTAAGCTCTTTAAGGTTTTAAAATAATATATCCACTTTTCTGTATCCTTTAATCGGTACGAAGTTGTTTTTTACGTATATACCGTCGCTTTGGATCGTAATTTTATAATTTAGAAACTTATTAATTAGGTTAAAGATATATATCGTAAATCCTAAATCCAGAATAGCCGAATTTCTTAAGTGGTAAAACGTAACGTTTATCGTATTATATTAATTAAAAATTAAAAAGTACGCCAAAATTCGTTTTATACCTTTTAGGAATTAATTTTCTTCTTAAGTAATTAACTTTTTTCTTTAAGAATTAATCGAAAGCAATTCGGTTCTGGACTAATATTAAAATTTCCTTATTAGGCTTAAACTCTAGTGGAGCTTTACTAAAAAATTGCGTAATAGCATTAAGGTAACGTATACCTAAGGTTTAAGTACGTTTTATACCGAGTTTTTTATGCGTTTAACTTTCAACACTTCCCTTTATTACTGCTACTGTTTCGGCCCTTTTAGGATTCTCTACAACTGCTTCGTTTGGGCCCTTTCCTAAAGGTCCTATTATGTAAATAATTGTTAATATCTTTAGTTTTTTTCTTAATCAGGATCGTCCTAATTATAAGGATTTGCTAAGGCTTTATGGAAAGTCCGAAACATTACTTTAACGTTTTTTGTTAACTATTTATAGATTTAATAGTTTAAAAATTAGCCTGAACTTCCAAGTAGTTAATCGTTCCTTTTTCGATATTATTCCGCTTAAAAAGTATAAATAAATTCGTCCAATTCGATATAATCGGTATTACTGCTATATATAATTAATTCGTCCAAATAACTGGCATAGTTATTTCAGGAATCCCGTAATGTTAATCTTAGGTCATAATTTTCTGTTATTTCGTTTTTTATTTATTAAATTTTTTAGCGCTCTTCGGAACATGTTTTAATCGTTTTTTATACTTACGTTTAGTATTTATAAGTAATCGCTGTCGTAAACCTTTCCTAATTATTACAATTTGGCGTACCAGCCCTTAAGGTTGTTATCTGGGCTTAAGCAGTTTTGCTTAATCGATAGGGAAACACTGTTGAGAACCCATTTTATAAGCTCGTTGGAATCCTTTCGGAAGGTCTTGTATTTTCGGTCTGAGTAAGTATAAGTCGCAAAGTTCTGATTATAAGCTTATTTGCCTTCAGTCGTTATTCTAAAGGTATTTGTCGGATAATTCGTATAATCGATTTTCTTTTTAACTTGTAGGATTCCTTTGGAGAAAATATTAACTGTTTGCGTTGTTATCTGGCGAACTAGTTTCTTTGGATAAAAGGCAATGACGGATGCTGTAAGTTTAACAGGCCATAAAATGTTCTGATCAGAATCAATATAGTCCTACAAGTTATATCCCTTAGCTCTGGTCTTAAATTCGTCCTTGAATTAGTCCCAGTTCTTAGAACTAGTATAGATAACTGCAGACGTCGTCGGTACGGTTGTTATTATAACTAATAAGTATACAGATAATTACTACTATTGTACAACTTATATCATCTCAGCAATAACTAATTAATTAATAAATAACGCGAATTAAGCGAATAAAACTTTTAATTGTTAGATATAAGAGACATTAGTTATGTTATATTAATTGGCTAGTTGCGTACACTTTTACAACGGGTACTGATCTTTGAAGTAGTTTAGCCACGGATCATATATGTTTCGATCAGAGGGAATCTTATCGTATATAGGTGCTGGCGCACACCCTGCTAGCTGACAAAAAGATCCATTATTCGAAATTAAAGTAATCTATATTACTTTAAACGAAAATAAACAATTTATAAAAACGCTAGTTTTTAATGAATTGGGAGAGGGCTCATCGAAGTTGTTGTACGCAGGACATCTTAATCAGTGCTTAGGAGGAATAATAGGCTTCTCTTCTATCTATGGAGCCTGGATGCTATAAGAAACTGCATACAAGAGTTGTCAGGTCAGCAATTTATAGACCATCGCTGACCTACTGCCATAGCCGAGTAGATTGCCGAGGTATCCAGCGGTAAAGCAGATGGAAGTAGCTAGAAACTGTGGCTGCAATAGCAGCTGCAATCAGCAGCTGTACCCATTCCTGCACCCCACTCCACTTTATTAACTGGTTTAAACTTTTAAACCAGGTAATTATATACCTAAGAAAAAAGTAGCAGTCGTATAATACAAAACGGGAAACGAAGCGTTTTCGTCGCGATAACGAACCGGACATTTTTATATATTCTTTCTTTAAAATTTTAGCTATTATACTTAACGTCGTTTCCACGACTAACGTTAAATATTTGCCTTATTTATTAAGCAGACTTTTATTGTTTACGGATATATTACGAAATAAGATCGATATGTTAAAAAAGCTAGGTATTTACGATAATTATTATACGTTAAATAAAGATATAACCCAGTTATTAAGGTAGTTAAAATAACCGCCTCGCTGTTTTTATAATAATATAGTTTTGATTAAATTAGGTTGCGCTTTACAGCTAGGTATAATAAGATGATATCGCATTTTAATACGATAACTTACTATTTAGAATTATATTCGTAATATAACGCTTGGATACGGTTACATTATACGTAATCTTATTACTACTTTTGTCCGTCGTTATAGCCGTATCTTTAAAAAATTGTTAAAATAATCCCTATTCGGTTTTAATTAATATAATAAAATAAAATAGCTTTACAAAACGCTGCAATAACACTTGGTATTACCTGATACTTTATGTTAGTTCGTAATTAATATTATTCGGAATTTGTTCCTTATTTTTATCAATACGTTATATAAACGAAATAAGTAAAAATTTCTAGATTTTTTCAAATTAAAACGTATACCGTATAATAAGCGCCGTTCGATTTCGTTAGGTATAATTAACGAAGATAAAGGTACGATCGACGATATCTATGTCGTTTATTAAAAGATTTTTCAAAAATTATACGGTTTAAAAAAAAAAGAATCCTGTCAGTTTTCGACACGCCTTTATTTTATTCATAAGGATCAGAAGATAGTTAATTATATCCGGAAAATGCAGGCCAGTTAAGCCGAAACAGCCGATCTATATTATAAAAAACGGTAACGTTTTTTGTCTCTGCTTTGTTTCATATATAGAAGAAATTGTGTTTTTATTTATACGTATCTATTAGTTTAACAATATTACCGAGGCGTATATAACGTCAGCAACTTTAAAAACGAATCGTTAGTTTTTAAATAAAATAACGCAGTTATATTAAAAATCGTCGAAGTTTTACTTATTCGAGCTTTTTATCTCTTATATATATAATATTTGTATATTTACGTTGTTTTTATAAAAGCTACGCGTTCGATACGAATTATTAATAAACAGAGCATTTAAAGTATGCGGAACAATTAGAAATACATTAATCGCAAGTCTTTTTTCAAAAGGTTAGTTTACCGAATTTGTAAGATATATTTATTCCCGGTTAACCGCCGCCAAGTTCGAAACTGTTACATATAATATGGTTTTTAAATATCTTAATCGCGTTAAATGGACAGGGGAAATATCGCGGGGTCCGAATTAAAACGCGTTAATAGATAGAGGTTTATTTAACGAAAGTTCTTTTTATCTTTTTTTTCCTAGTAATACGTTATCTAATAACGTACCCCACCACCGAGTCGCGCACACCACCGAGTCGCGCGTTTCTAGGCACCTCATAACAATCAATCCAAATAACTTAACAATAATACATTACATTAATTAAAATTAATTGAATTCTTTTTCGCTAAACGTATCTATAACTTTTTCACAAGTACGCGCATTATGTTCGGGCTTGTCGCAAACGCTACACTTCCGTTCCTTAGTCTCAACCCTTTTGCAACGACCCTTTCCAGCTACTGTTAGCTGCATTTTTTCACTATCCCCTTCTTTTTGGGCCAGAAAAGCTTGTCCCTTTTATATAGTAAATGTTTCTTTTTTTGAAAATGTTTGTTTTTAGTCTTCCGACGTTTGCTTAGGATATAGTTCGTTTCGCGTAATTGGGTAATTTCTTTCCGAAAAAGAACATTTTCGCACAGAAGTAACAAGTAACTTTTGATCAAGAGATTAACCGATTTAATTATTTTAGTTAACGAGCTACTTTCTTAGTTTCTAATCTTTTTCTGCAAATAACGTACTTGCCGCGTTATTATATATATATATATATATATATATATATATGTATATATTCTTAGGAGTTTTTGCGGGCGGGAAACGAATGGAACCGGCAGAGGTTAGCGGGGAGACGGTTGGCGTAAGGATAATTAAAGGAACCTCTAATTCGGAAAGAACCTTATTGGGATCGAATGGAATAAACCCAGCTTTTACGAATCCAGATTTGAGATTGTCGGATGTTATGGCAGCTTGGAACGCGTCGTAGAAGCCGGCGAGGAAATCTTTTTTGGCAATGTGGGTATAGTAGCGTCGCATTAGTTTTTCTATGTACTGCGAATAAGCGCGTTTTAAAACAGAAAGAAAATATACATTAAAAGGTTAGAGCCGATACGAAGAATGCGCAGGTATACAGAGCGTAATAATGTTGTTGTTGGCGAAGTATTCTTCGAATTCTATCGAATGGTAATTTTCGTAGCCGTCGAAGATAAGGAGACGTTTCGAACCTTTCGTACGCGTTCGAGTATATTTGTTAAAATACTGGGTTTATTCGAGATTTAATTTATTTGTTGTCCAGTTATTATCACTTAATGCGATCTTTTAATTGGCTGCTGGCAATGGGTTCTCGCGGTACCAGGACCCAAGATGATTTTTTCCCGTAATGATAACAAATGGCGGCATAGCTTAACCTTTTAAATTGACAGCCTGGATAATTGTAACCCATTTTTGTTCTCTTGTTGCGTTTGTTTAGGTTTTTACGTCTTTCGGCATTGGTAATTACCATGCCCATTGCTATAGGAAGCTTTATTAAGAATTTAGTCTCGTCGAAGTTGTAGATATCCTTTTCTGCGATGCCGTATTTCGCGATTGTAGCCTGAATAAGTTCGAATTACTTGCGAAATGTTTCTGGATTTTCGGATAGGACCCATTAATAATCGATCTTCCAATTTAAACGTGTCTGGAGTTTTTTTTACCGTCTAACAAATCTTGACGCCCAGTTAAGCCCAACGCGTTTTGCAACGCGTTGGACAAGCAATAGATTTGCCATATCTTCAACATAGTAAAGCCGGACAGGAATCGCTCGGGTATCTAGGTTAAGGATTCCGTCGATAATAGATTTCTCTTCGGTCGGCGTCAATTTGCGCGAATTGGAAACCGTATCGGCTCGGGAAGGTTTGCCGTAAATTCGGTTTCTTAGAGTAGATTCGAGGACTTTATATATCGTATGAAGCCGTTTATAATTAAGTTGCGGGTCTTTCTGTTTCGCCTGAACGGCTAGATTCATTTTAGCTGCTTTTGTAAGCCGTTCCATGTTGTGCTGTTGAGAAATAAATGATTGAAGTTGCGTGGTTGAAATGGCAGAAGAACTGCGCGACTCGGTGGTGTGTGCCACTCGGTGGTGTGCACGACTCGGTAGTGGGGTACGTTAATATAAATAACTTAATTAATAATTCGTAATATTTTATCTTTTAACCTAAAAATATAACTTATATATATTACTTTTTCGAGTAGTAAGACTAGCGAGGGCTTGGAAAGATGCCAGCCTTTTTTACGCAGTTAAAGTTTACCGTTAAGGTATACCGCGTAAAGGTTAACATCTTCTGAGTTATATTGCCCGACTCTGCCGAACCAGCCAGCGGGCATAAGGTTTATCAGGGTCGAAGCTTATAGGCAACCACGCATCAGTCGGCTTCAGAGTAAAGCTCTATAGGACTGAGATATCAATCTATCCTAACTTTGAAAACTATTGATCGGTCATCGTGTTCGAAGATACTGGGTATAGTATCTATCATGCAAATTACATCGCGTAATGATTTTCTGTGTATTTGGCTCAGCTTGGAAAATAAAGCTTGAACTCATTCGACCTTGCATTAACGTTTTTTATAAGCATAAGCAATAAATCGTAAAGGTACTATTACGTTCGCCGGGGCTTATTTATATTGCCTTTAACGGCTGGAGGTTAAGTAACCGTAATTTCTTTTTATAAAATCTGTTATTTTTTCTGCGATAAGGAAAATTAACCTTGTAAGTTAATTTTAGTATTATTTAATATAACTTTACGTTATATAGACGCAAGTATAGCGGTAGAGATTTATAACATAATCGATACTTACGGGATTAAAGAGAGAATCGGTTACTTAACTTTCGATAACGCGAAAAATGACGATATAGCGATGGAGGTGATCGGTGGCAAGCTTGGCTGTAACGGGACTTACCGCCGTAGCCGTTATGTTGGCTATGCGCTTAACCTTTTTACGAAAGCGCTGTTATTTAGCCACAATATTAAAGCTTTCGAGGCTTATATATATACGGCGAAAAAGCGCTTATTAATGCCGAATACGAGCTTTGGCGTAAAAAGGGCCTTATCGAAAAGCTTTATAACTTAGTTATTATTATTTACCGTTCGGATAAGTTTATTTATATTGCGCGTTATTTAGGCGGATTAAATTGCTGTTTTTAACAATTTACAAATTAGAACGTAAAAGCCTTTTGATGTAAAGCTTGATAACGTAACGCGTTAGTTTTTTTATCTGTATATAATCCGTCGAACGCTTGCGTTACATTTATTTTTCAATATGTTAATCTTTAAATAAAACGTGCCACACCACCGAACGGCTTACACCATCGAACGGCGCACTTTTTGGCAGCTCGCAACAACAAATTCAAATAACTCAATAATAATATATCGCATTAATTCAAATTAATCGGATTCTTTTTCGCTAGATGTATCTACAACTTTTTTACAAGTACGCGTATTATGTCCGGTCTTGCCGCAGACGCCACACTTCCGTTCCTTCGTCTTAACCCTTTTGCGACGACCTCTCTCAGCTGCTGTTGGCTGCATTCTTTTACTACCTCCTTCTTTTTGGGCCAGAAAAGCTTATCCCTTTTGTATAGTAAGTATTCCTCCTTTTTAAAAACGTTTGTTTTGGTCCTGCGACTCTTGCTCAAATTTTGATTCGTTTCGCGTAATTAAACGTTTTCTTTCCGGAAAAAAGCAGCTTTATGCAACAGCAACATATACTTTTTTGTTACAAAATCTGCCGATTTAAGTATTTTTATTAGCGAACCATTTTAATAATTTTTAATTTTTTTTGGTAAGTATCGTCCTTATTTTATTGCTTTACGGATATTTTTAAAGGTTTTCGTAGGGGGTAAAATGGAACCGGCGGAGCTTAGCGGGAAAAAGGTCGGCGTAGGCACAATTAAAGGAACCTTTAATTCGGAAAAAACGTTATTAGGATCGAATAGAACAGAACTAGCTTTCGCGAATCCAGATTTGATGTTATCGGACGTTATGGCAGCTTGGAACGTGTCGTAAAAGCCGGCGAGAAAATCTTCTTTAGCAATGTGGATATGATAACGTCGTATTAAGTTTTCGATGTACCGCGAATAAACGCGTTTCAAAACAGAAAAACAAGATATATTAAGAGGTTAAAGCCGATGCGAAAAATGTGCGGGCATATAAATCGTAATAATATTGTTTTTAGCGCAGTATTCTTCGAATTTTATCGAATGGTGGCTTTTATGGCCGTCGAGATTAAGGAAACGTTTCGAACCTTTCGTACGCGTCCGAGTATACTTATAAAAATGCTGGATTTATTCGAAACCTAATTTATTTGTTATCCAGTTATTATTACTTAATGCGATTTTCCAATCGGCTGCTGGCAGTGGGTTATCGCGGTACCAAAACCTAAGATGATTTTTTCCCGCTATAATAACAAATAGCGGTACAGCCTAACCTTGGGAATTAATAACCTGGATAACTGTAACTTATTCTTTATTCTCTTATTAGGCTTATCTAAGTTTTCCACGTCTTTCGGTACTGGTAATTACCATGTCCGTTGCTATAAGAAACCCCATTAAAAATTCAATCTCGTCGAAGTTATAAATATCTTTTTTTGTAATACCGTATTTCGCGATTATAGCCCGAACAAGTTCGAACCACTTGCGAAATAGTTTTAGATTCTCGGCTAGGACCCGTTAATAATCGATCTTTCTATTTAAACGCGTTTAGAATTTTCTTTTGCCGCCTAACAAATCTCGACACCCAGTTAACTCCAACGCGTTTTGTAACGCGCTGGGCTAGCAGTATATTAACCATATCTTTAACATGCTGAAGCCGAACAGAAAACGTTCGCGTATCTAAGTCGAGGATACGTTCGACAATGGATTTCTTTTCGGTCGCCGTTAATTTGCTCGAATTAGGGGCAATATCGGTTCGGGCGCATCTACCATAATATCTGGTTAGTGAGGTTGTTTGGGGAACTTCATATATAAAACTATGTTTCGCATAATTAAGTCTCGGGTTTCGTTTTTTTGCCTAAACGGCTAGGTTCATTTTTGCTGTTTTTGTAAGGCGTTCCATTTTGTTGATGTTAAATGATGAAGAAATGAGGTTAGGCAATTGGAATGCGTAGAGAAATGCGCCGCTCGGTGGTGTGAGCCGTTCGGTGGTATGGTACGTTAAGTATAAATAGGGGATGGAAAATTATATACGAAAAGGGCGTATTCCAAAAGGTATTACCGTTTTTTATATTTTACAGGCGGAAAACTAGTTAATAGATTACGATTAAAAAGTTTTAAAGCTTACGGCGGATATCCTAAAATATTATAAAAATACGGTTAAAATCTTCGAAGGTAACGGTATACGGCGGTTGCGAAAGTGTAAATGGTTAAGTTTATACGGTAATTTATAAGATGTGATCCTAAATTTCGAGTTTCTTTTCCTAACAAGTTGGAAAGGTTTAAAGTATACGCTAAAAAATTTCTTAATTTGCGATATATAGTTATGAATCTTAATTTAGCTTAGTTAAAGTTGGACGAATATTATATTAAGCTCAAAAAAATCCCGATATATCTACTGGTTTCGCATTTTATCCTATATTTTAGTGGTAATAGTTTGAGAAAAACTGGGCCGATTATCCTAAATAAATTTAATACGTTCGTAATTAAGTAGAAAAAGTAGAGCCAGAAAGATACGTTTATATAAAGGTATTATTACGGACGGGACCCGTACGGCTAGCTAAAAAAGCGAATCGTTATTATAACGAGTTACAACAATATTTCGAATAGTTACGATATGGCCTTAACTTTATAAGATCAGACGATTCGGTTAATATGGAAGCTCGGGATGCCCTTGATAAATATAGGGCTCGGTATATGGACTTTGAACTTAGGGATCGGAAGGTTTAAGCTCTTTTTACATATTGAATACGCAAAAGCGAAAAGTATTTTCGCCTTTTTAATATGGCCTTTAATTTTCTTACTATATAATCTATGTTAGTAAAGTATAAACTTTTTTTTAGCTGCAAGCCGAATGGTTAACGAGTTATGTAATAGGTTAAATATTATATTAATCGAAATGTATTAAACGTTACGCTTATAGTATAGGGCTAAAATGGTTAATAATTTCGATATGTTATTTACATTTCCGGATAAAGCCCGAAAAATGGCGAAGTTTTAAACTATGATTAACGAAGCAATTAGAAAGTAAGCAACGAATTGGATTAACGTGATATTAGAAAATAAGCGACTTAACGATAAAAAGGATTCGTTATTCGTTACTAAGAAAGGCGACCTACTTTAAAGCTAATTATATATATATATATTAATATTAAGAACGTTTCTTAAGATACACTAAAGCAGTTTGCCAATGTCCACCGATATCCACCCATATAGAGATATCGCCAGTATCATCTATATATTTTTGTATGGCGGTAGATTCCCGTCAACCTACTCTACGGGGGTGGTTGGTTAAGTGGATTGCGTTGCTTCGACCTCTGATTTGAACGCTGGATATATTTGGACGCTGGTTATATTTGGACACTACATATATTTAGAGGCTGCAAAGAGCGCCTATGTTTATTAACGAGGTTAAAGTTAACGCTTAGGGGCTGTAAGCCCTTTTTAACGAACTACCGCAAGTTCTTATTATACCTAATATGCATCCAGAAAAACATTTCTTAAAGCTTATTTATATCGAAAACGGCCGATACGTTTATCTCTTCCAATTATTTTTACTTAAAGTAATTTTTAAGCTAAAAGGTAACCGATTTTATTCGTTAAATGTAATACTTTTTAACCGTCTTTAGAAGCGGCCATAAATCGTAATCCCAGCACGTATTATCTCGGGCAATCATTCAACCATGGCTGACTCTCCTTCTGTGACGGCTATGGGCTTAACCAACTATTAAACTTAGTCGTACGGTTTATGTTAGCAGTGGTATCGTAGGGATCTGAGCAATAAAGCGATAATTGCGTCTGGTAATAACAGATATAGATCTAGGTAATCAATTGTTATTGCAAGCTTGTGCTATCTAAACTATAAGAAATAATAAGCGTATATATATTAGTTTTGGCTTAAGTCATTCGAACCGGCTCGAAATTTTTTTTTTTTTTTTTTTTTTTTTGTTT
>QJNY01000959.1:0-12138 GCA_004155945.1 Monosporascus sp. mg162
TTATTTATACGCCGTATCGCCCCTATAGTATGCGGTACTCCTACTATGTATATACATATTTCGCACGGTAAAACCAAGGAAAAAGCCCAAGGTAAAAACCCGTACGCTACGGTTACACTGCGCTTAAAAACGTTATCGATACGTTTTCTGCCATCCCGTCGTCAAAAACTCACCTTTTTAACTAACTTAATTATCCCGGTACGGTACCGTACTGCAATAAGGAAAAGTAATCCCGTTGATTCTTTAAATGCGTTACAGTATTACCTCGGATTTTAGTATTTTTTTTATTTCCGAAGTAAATTGGGGTGGGGTAAAATGGGGGGGGATACAAAAATGCTATTTCTATATAATTTCCGGAAGCGCCGTTACGGCGAGTATAACGTTTTGCCATTATTAGCTTAGGGTAGTTCCGGAAAAGGCTTTTACGTTTTTTTTATTTTTAACTATTTCGACGAAAAGCTTGAAATTTTCCGGTACGCTTTTTACGTTTTAAGAAATTATTTTTACCTTAAAAACTTTCAGGAATAAATACGTTTCCGAATATAAAAATTTCTATTATTATAATTAACCTTTTTTTTTTCGGAATTTAATAATATTTTAAATATTTTTCTGCCCGACGTAACAGCGGTATCGGCGTAATAGATTTCGTTACGGCAGTATCGGTACGGTAAGCCCCGTTAACAGCCTTTTAAAATCCCGTTATCGTTTCGTGGTATTAACGTAATTCCGGTAAAGCCGTATAAAGGTAACCGGTACCGGTACCGTTTCCATTACGTGTGAGAACACAGCCTCGATGGGTCTGCGGCTAGTAACCAACCAGCCACCGACCCACATACTAATACAAATAACCATCTAGCAGCACTAAGAAACGCCAGGTAAAAGTAACCTAATATATTTACTTCTTGGAATTTACTTTGCGACTAGTTAGCGATCACCTATTTAATATATAACCATCTCTTATCTTATAAATTTTCCATTTTTATTATAAAAAGTAACGCAAAATCTATTAAAAATAAAAGACGCAAATTATAGGATAAACCTAACTTATTTACAGGAAAAAATACAGATTTAAATCTGATCGACGAACCATCGGCTGCGATATAAATGCATATAAAAAAACCTATTATGGAACCTTAATAAAAAGACTACGTCCTTTAAAAGCATAAATTACCTTACGTATACAGCTAAAGCGTATCCCGACAACCGTTAATCGAACGGTCGGATAACGGACGCAATACGATAATAACGCCTTAAAGTTTAAAATAAAGGAAATTTAAACCCTTTAGTAACGAATAGATCTTAGAAATTATCCGCCAGCAAAATAAGCAACATTCGGAACTTTTCCGGCAGATAGCCGAATCATAAGCGATTATACAGGCCGAAAAGGCAAAGCTTTATAAGCTATTCGTTACGCCGGCGCAGAAGCTTAAAGGCGATAAAAAGGTACCGTATTATAACTGCCCGAAGCTTACCGAGCGTACGTCGATCAGAAAGAAAAAAAACTAAATAAAAGCCGTAACCGAGGCATATACCGAGCAGCCAGGACGAAATATAACTATTTACATCTAGTAAGCTATGTAAACGCCTTTATTGCGAATATTTAACGATTATACCGCGTTACGCTTAATTATTTCGATTACGAAAAAATGCTGAAAATAAAGAATTTATAAACCTTTATTAGAAAAAGTTATTCGAACCTTACGTTTTTCGACCGAAAATATCAGGAATAATTTATAGATTTACGATAGCGAACCGACTAGTCGCCGTTGGACTTTTACGCTGAATAAAAGCTTTTAATTTATAAAATAAAGCTTACGGACGTATTAAGACCGGAAAATAATCGGGATAATAAATATTTTATATTCGATTATTTTTATAAACTACTGTTGAGGTTATAAAATACCTTATTACGTAAGGACGTTAAGTTAAACCGAACTAGTAATATAGCAAATAAAGCAAAACGTTACTAAAACGCTTAAAAAAAGGCGAAAGAAAACCGATCGTTTTCTGCTAAAAGCATTAATAAAGATAAACGGTTTTACTTTAACGCCTTTAGAAAAAAGGCCCTTAAAGAAAAAAACCGATTAAGAGTACCACGAAGGAATAATAAAAAACGAAGTCGCTTTTATATTCGAAACTCGGATAACCGTCGATTCAACTCCGACCAAAGCAAATTCGCACGATCTAACACTTTAATTCCTACAAGGGTTTCCCGAAATGCTTCAATTATAAGAAGTTAAGCCATAAGGCTGCCGACTGCAAATTAAAAAGAGATATTAAGACCCTACCGTCCCGACCGTACGGAAACTAACCTCCGAAAGCGGTATAAAACGTTACGGTATATAATAACGATAAATCGGACCATTCCTTAAACGTAGCCCCAAAAAAAGAACCGAAATAAGTATATACGTCTAATTTATTTCAGTAGAAAACTATAAAACAGTCGGAATAAAACCGCCCTTTAAAAAAAAGATACTTATCAAAAAAAGTACAAGGGATATACTAATACAAGTAAACATAAATACTAAGGCGTAAGTTAACACAATAAACAAAAAATTAACAAAAAAGCTTAAGTTCCGACTTATTTCCGTAAACATTCCGGGCTTTATCGGCGCTAACAGCGTATATATTAAATGTTACGGGGCTTATAAAATCCCTATTAGCATAATAAACAGCAACAGAAACTAACGAAAATTTAAGCAAATATATTTCGCGATATGTCGCGACTAGAAGGCGCTCCATTTTTTACTATTTCGACCTGGAATAAGCAAATTAAGGATCTTATTAAATAGGCTACGTGCTAATAAATATATAAACCGCTACAAGAGGTCGACGAGCAGGAAATCGCAAACCTAGCACTTTCTAGTAAGCAGGTTTACATTATTAACTTAATAAAGCTAACCGATAAACTAAATATCCCGGAATTCGGAAAACAGTTACATTAAGGAATAACGGAACTTCTACTTTGCTTAAAGGATTTTTAGCAAATATATTCCGAAAAGGCTGCGAAAAAAATCCCTTAACTGCTGGAGGCGAAGTACTTAATAAACTTAATTCCTAGCAAATCGCCCTTATTTAAGCCTATTTACCCCGTTTCGAAAGCGTAACGAAAAACGTTCGAAAAATACATATAGAAAAACCTAAAAGCCAAAAAAAAAAAAAAAAAAAAAAAAATCGTTACTTAAAAGCGGATACGGGAGCACTTATACTATTTGTACCTAAGAAAGATAATAATTTCCGACTGTACGTCGATTACAAAAAACTAAACCGGATTACAATAAACAACCGGTACCTTTTAACCTTAATTTCAAAGGTTATAAACCGTTTAAAGGCTGCTAAGATATTTTCGAAAATCAACCTTAAAAATACGTGCTACTGTATTCGGATTAAGAAAGGCGATAAGTAAAAAACCGCTTTCCGAACGCGTTATAGCCAATTCGAATATACGGTTATGCCGTTTAGCCTTACCAACGCGCTAGCCATATTTTAAAGCTATATATATAAGGCATTAACTAGATTAATAGACTATATATATATAATATATTTAAACGATATCGTTATTTATTCGGATAACGAAAAGGAATATACGAAACATCTTTAATTAATTTACGAACGGCTATTATAATATTAACTGTTCGCAAAAGCGTCCAAATACGAATTCTTTAAAAAAAGGATAAAGTTCTTAAAATTTGTAATTAGTACCGAAAACTTAGAAATAGACCGCCGACGGGTTAACGCCATTAAAGCATAACCAAAACCGGAATTAATCCGAAATATCCAAGTTTTCTTAAGGTTCGCGAACTTTTATTAGAAATTTATCGTATATTATTCGCGCATTACGAAACCCATTATAAGATTCCCGAAAAAAGTATAAGGCAAAAGGGCAAAATTTTATTAGCCCGAAAAAGCACAAAAGGCATTCCGGACCCTAAAAAACGCTTTCCAGTTTGCGACTATATTCCGATATTAAAATATCGTTAAAAATACTAAGATCGAAACGAACGCTTCGATAAAAACTATATCGGAAATAATTTTACAAAAGCATAAAAAACAGTAATACCTAATTACATACTGGTCGCGGAAGTTTACCTTAACAAAAAAAACGATAGGCTATAGGGCAATAAAAGTTGCTAGCGATCGTAGAAAATTTAAAGCACTAACGCCAATACCTCGAAAAAACGGAAAAAAGATTCTTAATATTTACCGATTATATGGCGCTAAAAGACGTCGTAAAGGTACCAACGCGTAACCTAAAGAGAAAATTAACCCGATAAATCTACCGCCTTTTACAGTTCGATTTCGAAATTTAATACCGACTGGGGACCGCCACCCGGCGAATGGACTTTTTTAACGCTCAAACTATATATCCGGGGAAATTAAATACGGAAATATAATCCCTACGTTATCCAAAAAGCTTAGATTTACGGACGATATACCGGAAAGCGTACGGAAAATAATCGTAAATATATAACGCGATTCGGAAAATTACAAAAAGATAAAAAAACCTTATAAAAACGGCCTAAAATTCGCTTACTGTAAAGTTTCCAAATAAATTCCAAATAGCAAAAACTTAAGTAGCCATTATCCGCGTAAAAAAAGCGGAAAACCCTCATTATACGATCGCAAAAAACTTTCAAAAAGAAAGAGAAAATAAAAAACTATGTACCTACCAAACTTACTGTTTACGTATAATAATATAAGCGCAAATCGCAACTGTAACACGATTAGTAACTAAATAACAGCAACTGCAAACTGCAACTGCACTACAATCGGACTCCGAAAAATCTGGAAAGGGCGAAATTGGTATTAAAGCTACTGTTCATAACTAATACGTCTTACGTCCTTTAACGAAAAAGTTAACCAAGAACGAAACGGCATTTTAGCCGAAAACTTCCCGACAGTTTTACGATTAGGTTCGAAGATTACAAATTAAGAATTTAGATATTACAAAGCTAATACGGATAACAAAACGCCAAGCCGGAATAAAAAAGGGATATTTCTTAAACTTAAATAAGGTCCTACACTATCGAAATAAACTCGTAATCTCGTCGCAAGGCGCTTTACAGAAACAACTAATCAGCCAGCATTACGATAATTTAAAAGCGGAATATATAAGGTACGCCCGTATACTGGAACTAATAATTAAAAAGTCTTATTAAGAAAATATAACGAACGATATCCGAAAATACACTAAGCAATATCCGAGCTGCCAAAGGATAATAAAGCTACGTCATAAGCTATATAAACAATTACAATTCCTGCTACTACCTAAACAATCTTTTCAAAAAATCGCGCTGGATTTTAATACAAAGCTCCTTAAAAGCTTACACCTAAATAAGCTAAAATATAACGCGATTCTAATAATTATCGATCGCTTTACGAAGTTAGCGTTATTTATTTCTACGGTTAAATCTTTAACCGTAGCCGAACTAAGCCGATTACTTTACGATAAGGTAAAATGCAAGTTCGGAACGCCGACTAGAATCGTTAGAGACAAAAATAAACTATTAACCAATTAATTTTAGGCAAAATTTTATAACAAACGGAAAATTAAACGGCAAATATCGACCACATATCACCCGCAAACTAACAAACAAATTAAATACATCTATCAAATACTGGAACACTGCCTTCGCAATTGCGTAAACGAATACTAAGATAACTAAACAAGGTTATTACGGAACGCAGAATTCGGGCACAATAATACTCGAAATATATCTACGAGCGCTCTCCGTTTAAAGCTCTATATAAATATCACCCAAAAATGGTAAAATACCTTTTATAAAAATTTAAGAAACAAATGCAAAGATAAAGAAACGGCTTAACAAGATTACGGCCATCCATCGAAAGATATACGAACACTAGGAAAAAGCGGCAGCAGCCCAGAAAAAGTATTACGATTAACGCCACATATCTATAAAGTTTCAGCCGGAACAGTAAATAAGTCTATCGACGAAAAACTTCAGGTTCAAAAACAAAAAGCTTGCACCCACTTACGTCCGAATAACGATCAAAAAACGAATAAGTTCCCAAGCGTATAAAGTAATCTTACCCACTAAATATCAGCAGATATATAATATATTTCCGGTATCCTTATTAAAACCGTAGCAAAATCGGGAACCAAGGGACGCCTAATTAATATTACCAAACTTAATAAATAAACAGGAAAAATAAGTAATAAAAAATATCGTCCGCCATAAAAACGATCGGAAACAACGTAAATATTTAAAAGTAAGCTTAATTTCTGAAAGGATATTAAAACGGCGACCGATCGCAAGTACATCGTCGCGCTTATATAATATACTATTAGTACGATATTTCTTAAAATCCTCGATTAAGCCCTAGTTTTCGACGGCGAAATTGGAAACAAACTGGGCCGTACCCTTAAAAACAGTCGGAATCTGGACGGAAATCAAATGGCGTTACCAATAACGTTAAAAATAAGGACTTACGGTACGGGATATTTTGTAATGAAAACTGGCGACGACGCAGTTGAAAACGCCCGAAGCTTAAACGTAGATAACGCGGTAATCGAAATGGCACTGCGTTACACAGACACAGCACGGCTTATTACCGCCCGTCGAATGAACGGAATCCGGATTACCGTCAGCGTCAAGGACCTGACGCTGGAGAAAATTCCACTTGGTATCCGTATCAAAGTACTAACGTTCGTAAAAAGCTTCGCAAGTAATCGCTATAATAAGCGGAAATCAAACGGAAAATGTACGTAGGATAAAATGCGATAAAGATCATGAGGAACAGGGCAAAAGAGAAATTAACCGGAAAGTGTACGCAGAAAAAAGAAAATAAAAAGTTGGGAAAAAAAGAAAATATGGTAAAATTAAAAAACGGATTAAGATTATACCTGGGCGGACATACAAAACAAGTACGTAGCAGTAACTACGGTAACCCTATAATACAATACGATATTACCACATAAAAGCACAATCGGAAAGCTAACGCAACTTGTACGTATCTATAACGAACCTGGCATACGACTACCTGGAGGTATAAGCAGTATCCGAAAGGGGTTCTTAATTTGCAGATAACAATAGGGCGAGGAATAATTCAGTAATCTGTTCGTTAAAAAGATTTGCAAACTTTTCCCTTAATCAAAAAACGTTGCCTTTAATTAAAAATTTAAATTAATAATTAAGGAACGAAAACTAAGTAAGTCCTATTTATAAAGAAACATGGAAGTCTTATATATTCTTTCTCTTTAATATAACCTCCGTCTAGTCTTTGTAATATCTCTATGGTATTTTTGTAGTATCTCTATAATGTCTTTGTAGGTTCTGCAAAGACCACTTTTAGCACCGAAACTTATCCGACCCAAGATCATTCTCTTTTTTGGTTTTCCGCAGGCAAACGGGAGATTTCAATTCGTAACATTATTCCCCTCCTTTCGAGATTTTTGTCTTTAAAAATAAAATAAGTACGTTTCTTTCGCTTTTCGTTTCTTTGGACCAATAGTTCCTAGTTAACATTTTATCAAGTTCATTACGAAAACGCGCTAAATTTTCTACCGAAAATCGAAAAAACCTAATTTCTTTTATTTTAGATTTGGGATACTTAGTTATACCTTGTAAACGTTACGAAGATTTGAAACTGAAATGTAAAATAGATAAAAGGCGAAAAAAGTGCCAGTACTGTTATAAGGCCAATGTATCTTATAGGGCTATTAACATTTCTCTGGAGTCGTTACAAAACATCCGGTCCGAAAAGGCGCGGATTAATCGTAAGAAATGGGCCGCCGAGAAAATATTATTAAATCTGCAGCAATTGCAAACAAAAGCTATGGCTAAGTTGATTAGATTAAGCCGTTAACAGAACTTCTTACAACGTCGGGGTGTAAAAATAATTCGCCGCGGGCTTCGTTCCGTTTGCTTCACTAAAATCAGGCCCCATTTTTGAGGTTGGGGCTGCGCCTACGGCGCAGCCGTGGCTGGCGCTTTTGATCAAGAAGTAGCTGCAAGGGTTAGATGTATTAACTAAACCTCTTTAAGAAAAGTCTCCACAGCAATAACAAAACCTCAAAAATAGGGCCTGATGGCAAGTTGTGATTTTTTGGCCTCATTTGTAATGTTTCCATACAAATTCGTAAAAATCATCATCGTCAACTTTCGCAGTATAAACTAGCTACGAAATCGCCATCGTTATAACTTACATAATTTAACGCAAAATTAAAATCTTTATCTTTTGATATTATTCTAATCCTAATTAGCGCAAGATAAAAACCGTTACAGAAAAAAAATGACCCAAATTTTCATTACAACGTGTTATAACCCTTTACCCCCCTACCGCCAGCATAATAACGATACAATTTTATAAGCCAAAATAATGATATATAAGGTTTAAAATCGTTTGCGATAAGCTCCGAGATATATTTTCTTCCTAATTAGCCAAGTACGTGCGACGTATTGGAAGATTTGGGGTAGATACCCCAAACCTTCGAAAACTTAACTCTTTAAAGCGAAGCGTTTATCCTTATCCGATGGCTTTACCGGTTTTTTGCCGATATAATCGTAATTAACCTATATGCTAACGTTAAATGCACGGCTGATAAGGTTACGGAAATTCTACGCCGTCGGTTTGTTCGCCTTACATTAGGCGCTATACTTAACGGGCAAAGCCGTATTTTACAAAAGGAACAAATAAATACGGTACATAATTTGGTTTTCGGAAAGCTTAATAACCTTTTCGTTATTACAATAAACTTTAAAAAATCCTTAATTATTTAGGCCTTTTTTTAATAACCGCCCTGATTATTATTTAAATCGCATCTTTAATTAACTTAACCGAAGAATAACGAATTTCTATATTAGCAGTATTATGTTTTACTCCTATTTTAATATCCGCGGAAACGAAAAAGCTCGATTCATAAATGTTCGAACGTATAACTGCCGAATAGCATAACTATATTACTTTTAATCCAAAACATCTATTAAGCGATTAATTGTAAACTGCTATACTAAATTCTATTTCGAACGGCTATATAGCTTAATTGCTATTAACGAAACATATTTATTATCGGAATGGAAAACCTTCCAGCCTAAATATATTAATATTCACAACCTGGGTTTTATTCTCTCTGTCTACGTATATTAATTTACGTATACGGTAAATGCCAGCGGTAATACAAAAAAGAAAAATTGTAAAATATAAGGGCGTTAATAAAACCGGAGGTTTAATTGGATATGGCTATAAAGTAAAAGTCTAGCGTTTTAATATTAATCGCCTCGAAATCGATATTACTCTTTTTTCTATATCTAAAGGTTAACGTTCGAATTAAGCGTATTTGGATTTCCTGCTAACTAATATATCCAAACCATTAATTAATATCTCTTAAGTTTAACTTAACAGGTTACGTATTATTATTATAACTATTATTTATATTAATTACCGAACAAAAATTATAAATATCCGAAATTACCTAATTAGGACTATAGTAAACCGGGGGTATTTGTCGAAGGTTATAAAAAAAGCTATTAAGTTTTATAACTTCGAAATAGTTTATAGAAACCAGGTTTACGTATACAACAAATTACAAGAACCTAATAATTTTATCCACATCGTAGTATTTACCGTCGCTCTTAAATTAAATATGGATATCCCGGATATTAATCGAATAATATTATAAAAAGTATCGAAAAGCTTTTCGACAAAGAACTTGTAATAACTATTAAATCGAACGGTTTAAAACCATAAACGACTAAATATAATTAGCTATAAATAAGCTATACTATTTACACTTTATTAAACATTCGATAAGTGTAAAATTAAGCCGTTTATTATAAAACTGGCTAAAATAATAATAAAAACCCAAACTCAGCAAGCTAAAAACTATATTATCTATCAAAATACAAAGGTTGCAATGGAAATTAACGTCGCGGATTTGGATAAAAAGGAAAACGATAAGTTATTTATCGCAAAATAATCCGAATTAAAATAAAACAGTCGTCGAATCCCAATCTTATTTTTCGATTCATTAAGATATTATCCAAATTATACGTAAATTTCTTAAATAAAGTTATTTTAATTTACGGAACAGAAAGAAAATAAAATTTTATTAACGTACATTATTTAATAGCAAATACGTACGCAAAATAATCTTAATATATTTGAAAAAAAAAAAGCAAGTTATTATGTTTAAAAAAACGTAATAACCTGATCCCGGTTAAACCTTGTTACAATTTATATACGCTTAATTTTATTTATATACCAAAATCTTCAAATCCGAAAAAATATATATAAAAACAACCAAAAGCCGGTTCGTTAAAAGCGGTTACTAAGGAAATAATCGAATCCTGGTATAAACGACAAACAAACGAATTATTTTCTGCACGGTCGTTTCCGCTCGGCGGCAAAAAAAAAAATAAAAATAAACGTTCATTCTTACTACCTTAAACGGTCCTTACTTAATACGTTCCCAAATAAACCGAACAAAGTTAAAGGTTCTTATCCAATCTTAAGCACCGTCGGATTAATTAAAGCGGTTCCCGGGCTCGATAAGTAACAATATTAAAACGTTTTAAAAAATCGCTTTTTTTTTGTACTGTATTTAATTCACGAAAAAAAAAGTACTTTTTATTTTATAGAAAATACGGAAAGCTTTTTGCAAATAACGAAATTCGTTTAATCTAAAACAACGGCACTATATCCCTATACCTCGGACCGATCTACATAAGTTACGGACGATTACCGCATTACAAGCTTAACAGATATCGGAAAAAATCGTAAGGCCGCCGTAAACCGTACATAATCTTAAAGTACACCATATATAACTGTTCGATTCGAACTGGTAATTAAAAACTTAACGGCAATCTTAACAGTTTAAATATTAACCCAGTATACGGTTTATACGCTTTCGCAATTCGAAATCGCAATTCCAGTAATCGCAACGCCTATATCCGTACGCATAATGTTAGGGGTTACAATGGTCCGGACATACCTGCCTGCTTCTCGTACATATATACCTACATATCCCCACGTAATCTTCGATAATATACGAGATCCAGACTTTTACACCTTTACATAGTTATACGAATCCTACACAAGGCTACTCGTAATACGTAAAAAACCTTAAATTAATAGCTGTAATATCTTACTATTATTCTATTATACCTATTATTACCCAAATAATCTTTAACAAGTAATACTTATTACCCGAATCAAAAACTAATCTTCCTTATTATCTTATCATTTCCACCCACTTAAACGGAAATATACGAAAAAAAATACGAAATAAAGGTAATACCTAACGTCAAACTTAATAAGCATACTTATACCAGCAAAAAAAAAAAGCTCGAAAGCATACGAAAAATATACGCTTTTATCGTTAAATATCTTAATAACCGGCACCTTTTACGAAAGCATCAAAAAACCATCGAGTTTTTTAAAACAGGAACTTATTTTAACGTCGGCCTTAACAACTTTTACGGTATAATAATTACTAACGCATTACATTCGACAATTTTTCCAATTTATTAAAAGGAAACCGACAAATTATTCGATTAACAGTTTAAAACTGCTTACATATATTTTAAATTTTTCTGCGAAAAAAACGACGAATTCGATAATTTCCTTTTTAAAAAAGAAATACCTAAGCAGTTAAACCCTTTAAAAAATCCGACAGAATTAACATCTACATCGGCAACAAAGCTAATACCTACATCGCTAACAAAAAAACAGGAAAAATTAAACCTTTCCGAAATTTTAACAAAATTAATACCTATACCGACAAATAAGCCAAAATTTTAAAAATTCCAAACCCCAAAAGATACCCCGGTTAAGGCAACCCTTAAGTAAAAAGGTATATTAGCTTTTCCGCCAGGAAACCCCGGGCTATTAGCCCAAAGCGTAAATTAAAATAACCTTTTAAACCTATCCGAATTTTCGAATAAGGACGACAGTATAATACAAACCTTAATTTCTTTATTTAAGGAAGTAAAGAAATTTTGCGTTAATTAAAACGTAACGTCCGTTACGCGCAATTAAACCCTAATTAAGGGAATTACAAAGTTATACCAATTCCGCGAAGTAAACGTTAAATTGTTTTAGCTAAACGCCGAAAAAACTAAACATAACGGCTTAATTATATTTTATAACCAAAAACTGGTATATTATCGCGATATGTAT
>QJNY01000960.1:0-12015 GCA_004155945.1 Monosporascus sp. mg162
GGACAAGTGCACGCATTATATCAAAGCTTGTTGCGGACGCCATATTGCCATTCCTTCCTGCCAACCCGGCCCAACCGACCAGCGCCCAACGCGTCCAAGTTGATATTCCCCCCATTTCGTACGGCCTAAAGCCGACAGACTAGATAACTATTCTCGACCGAATCCTTAATCTAAATACGCGAGCATTTCTTGTCCGGCTTCAAGACGTTAAAGATATACGTCGGAGAACGTGTTATAGGATGCGTTGTGAGCGCGTTGGGGAGTGCGTTGGGGGGCATGTTGGGGGGTCCGTGCGGGGCGTCTCGCGGGGCGTATGGCAGGGCGTGTCGGGCTTGATTCCGCAACAATTCGATACCTACGTAATAAAATGATTAAAACAAACGT
Source organism: Monosporascus sp. mg162 (assembly GCA_004155945.1). Taxonomy (NCBI): domain Eukaryota; kingdom Fungi; phylum Ascomycota; class Sordariomycetes; order Xylariales; genus Monosporascus; species Monosporascus sp. mg162. Next base: position 385 of record QJNY01000960.1, read on the forward strand.
TTCCTAGAAAGATAAATACTTGCTATATAGGATGAACAAGTTCTTTTAGCCAGCAAAAAGGTCGTGGCAAAGAATTGCTGCGAATAGCTGTTGAAGTTGGTCGGTCGCATATAAGTTGGCAGGAAGGAATGGCAATATGGCGTCCGCAACAAGCCTTAATATAATGCGTGCACTTGTCGAGAAGCTGTGAACAAGGCTAGCAAAGAAACATTCGATTGATTTGAGTTGATTTGAGGTGTTGTAGTTAAGTTATTTGGGTGTGTTGCTGAGAGGTACCAAAAAGTGTCTCGCTTATATGTGTGTCTCGCTCATGTATGTGGGACGTTAACCGAAAATCCGCTATTTTTAAAAAAGCTGGGATCTTATTTTGTAGCCACGTTTTGGTGTGGTAGAAGCAATAATTTTCCGAGCTTGATAAGAACCGCTTTCGGTTAGGGTCAACGTCCTTTTTAGATGTTATATTAAAACAGTTCGGAATTAAGCTAAAGAAAGCTCAGAAATAGCTAATTAAAAACCGGTATACCCTTAAAGATAATAAGTAAAAAAAGCTAGTTAAAGGTTACGTTATAGAGTTATTCAGGTATGTCAAATTATAGAGTAATTTAATTAAATTTTAGCTATTTACCTGCCTGTACCAAAATTTGCATCCGATTTTCCAGGTACTATGCCTTTGATTAAAAAGAATAAATAGTATTGCAGTATATCTGGACAAGGTCGACGACAAAGCCAAGGTTAAGGAAGCAAAGTTAAACGATTCGTTAAAACTAACTTTTACTTTATAGAACGACTTATATAATAACATAAACAGTTAAAATAATACGGTTTATTAGACGAATAATAACCGTAATAGCCGTCGGTTTCAACGTTAAAAATCGTTATAGCGTAATCGAAGATTACTCGGATTTCGTCCTTTTAATTCGAATTCCTGTAGTTATTCCGGAGACTGCCGAGAACAGGGATAACGACGTAAGGAATCGCGTTTTCGTTAGTATTCCGAACGCGAAAAACGTTCGAATTATCCGGATTGCGGAAGTTACTAACGCCGTTTTGGACGATATCGAAAATTCGGTTAAAAAACCCGGCGTTAGGATGGAATTTATGCATTTGTTAACGAAAAAAACCGTATACGAATACGAAAAAGATGTCGAAAATTATTAATCCGCTTTACAGATTAACGATTATTATTATTTTAGCAAGGGCAAAGCTAAATTAAAGCCTAATTATAAGAAAGGTTAGGTATATATCGAGGATAACATTATCGATAATACGTACTTTATATATTTCGAAAAACCCGACGAAACGCTAATTATTAAAAATACCGCTAAAGAACCGAGTTATATATATCAACGATGCGATACGTAATACGGTACGGTTAACTTTCTTGCCGGCCATGTATAAAAAGGATATATACTTAAAAAATAGGCAGCATTAAAGATTGTACGAATGATAAATTATTCGAAGCCCGTTTTAAAAGTTGTTAACGTTAGCGGGATAATCTATTTCGTTTTGGATAACGAGTAAATGGTTAAGGTTAATTCAACCCGGCATTAAGAAATTATATACAGCGAAAAACGTTGTATTTAAAGGTAAGCGTTAAGATTAATATTAATGCGTAACCTGTGGACGTTTGTATGAATACGAGAAGTTCGTCGATTCTCGTCGACCGAGAATAAGTAATTTCGTAAGCTAAAAATTCGAAGTTTTATAAGTATAACCTTATTTACGTTAAAGGCGTTAATTTGCAAACTTTTATTAATACTTAGATAAAATTCGACTTTTATATAAAAGGTTAAGTTAAAGGCATATAGATTAACGGTTATTTTATAGTTAGGGCAAACGTAATTAATTGTTTTAAGTTAAAAATGTTATTAGGTACCGAATTTTTAGTTTAGCATAGAGTTAAGATCGATTTCGTTAAAAAAAGTTATATTTTCCGATTAGTTTTTAATATGAAGATAAAAGGAAAAACCGTTAAACAGTAACTTTAAAGCTAATACGGCAAAAGGTTATAATTGCCTATATAATAGTTATTTTTACGATGATTATAACGTTTATTAATGTGGATTACGTCGATTTGCCTAAGTTAACGGATAAGAAAGATTGGACAGTTTAGCCGATTTACATAATAGCGGATTATTCGAAAGCGCTTAATTTTATTTTCAATAGGTTTAGCCTAAAAAGGTTATTTTTTATAATATTAAGGTTTAGTTTTTAATAATTAGAAAAAACGAAAGGATTGGTATTATATATAATTATACGGGTGACGAATAGGCTTAGTTAGTTAATTAGTACGATATTAAGCAGTATTAGAAAGCCGGTTTAACCCGAAAAAAATGGGTTCATATGGTTTAAAAAGCTTATACTTCCGTTATAGAAAGCGTAAAAGGCGCGAAGACGGACGAACGCCCAAGCGCCGATTTTTATATTCCGTTATACGGTATAACGAAGCTAACGGACGTTCCGTTTATTAAATTTAAAAATGTCGCGGTTATCGCAAATAACGACTCGGTAATCAGCGACAAAATATGCCGTTTAATCCATAACTACGACGTTTTTCGGGATAAGGGTATAGTATTAATGCCCGAAGAACATAAGATGCGTATCGACCTTATCGACGAATAGCAGAAGTAATTTAAATCGGTTAGGATATATCTGATAGGCGTTAAGGATCGTTAAGTTTTGATAAGAAATACAACAATTTATATAAAAAGAGAGAAATATTTTTTTTAAAAGGAATTTACTTTTATAGTAGTTTTAGTTTTCGTCGTATAGAAAAAATTAGATATTAAACATAAAAAGGGCGCGTAATAACCGATCTTAAACCGTTTAATAGAATAGCCGTTTTTAGCGTTTATTTTTTACCCAATTAAAATAATATTGTGGAAAATATGGCTGGCAAAATATAGTTGAATTTATTCGATATATTTAATTTTAACTTTTAACTGTTAATACGAACGAAATATCGGAACCGTATAGTAATTATTAATCTCTACGGATTGGAAAGGTTTAACGTGGTTTTGATAGGTTTTCGTAACGCTTTTGCTTTTGCTTAACGGTTTAAGATAAGTTGTTTTTCGTATATAGGCCTTTCGTACGTATATATATTGACGATATTATCGTTTTTAATATTAGTGCCGAAGAATATATAGAGCATTTACGTATAGTATTGGATATATTTGATAAAACGTAGATTTATATTAATGCGAAAAAGCTTTTCGTTAGCTTTCTAGCAGTTTACCTTTTAGGTTATAACGTTAATCAAAACGGAATTTCTAAGATTAATGACCGTATAAACGCGTTTAAGAAGTTCGCGTTTTTTAATACGTTCGACATTTTGGAAATTTACTTAGGTATGGCAACCTAGTTGCGTAAAGAAATTGCGTGGTATGGCGTTAAAGCAGTACCTTTCGAGCAACGAAAGACGGAGCTGCTAGCAAAATTTAAAAAGTCGGGAATTTTACTTATTAAAGTGTCGAAGTAAGCGAAATAGATGTATATTTTTAAGATCGAATTCGTGCCGACGGAGGAAAAAAAAAGGTATAGGATTAGCTTTAATATTACTTGTACATTTAATACGTTACGTATTACTGTTAGAAAGATAAGCTTTTTTTTTTCAAGGTAAACGTTTGTAAAAATGTTTATGGTATTATAGTTTTTCAACTGGCTAGCGAATGGGACAGTTAAGTTATTTCCGGTAAGGATATACCTAAAACCGAAGATAAGCTTATTCTTTTTATGTTTAAGTTAACTTTTAACGTGGAAAAGAAGGACGGATTTACAGAAAGAAAAATGGCCGCCTTAATATAGGGATACAAAAAGTTTCGAAAGTTTATTTAGTTTAGTTGATTACCGGTTAATGTTTTTACCAATATGTTTTTACCAAAAAAATCGTTATTTATAGGTTTTTAGCTACTATAGACCTTAATAAAGTTAACTTTAAGTCAGTTAATATAACTAATTTCTTGTCGGAATTTTAGCTAAAGATCTACCATATTTTAAAGAAGTTTACCGTGGTATTAAACGCGTTATTACGCTTGCCGACAGTAATTTCGGATTAAAAAACAGTCAAACGATGTTAATATTTAGTATTTTTTTAGCGGAAAAAGATAAAACCTTTTAAGTTATCCTTGTTTCTAGTAACAAGTTTAAGGCCCGTATTATCGAACGATACGTAATAGATTACCGGTATAAGTACGTATACGTTATATTATAAAAGATGGAAGCTAACGAACGTAAAAAATGACAATATCAATTATTTAAGTTATAAGATAACCTTTTTTATTACGTCGAGTTAAACGGTTATAAAGGGTTATATATTTTATATATCTGTATTTAGGACGTTTTAAAGCTTATATATGATAAAAAGTATTATTTTGGCAGAAATCGTATAATAAAAGATTTACGTAATACTTATTTCGCATGGAAATATTTAAGATATCGAAATATTTTAGTCTTTATAAGGTTTACCGAAAAAATTAAACGGATCGAAGTAAGTTATTAGGGGAATTATTACTTTTGTTAACGATTAAATTGCTGTATTATACGATAATAATGGATTTTTTTACAGATATGCCAGAAGTAATATTTGCAAATACTTTTTAAACGTTAATAAAATATAATACGTTAAATAGCTTAACGTCCCACATAAGCTCGCGACTGACACAAGCTCGCGACTCGTTTTTGTTAGTATCCCAACCATTCAATTTTAATTACGTATTTCTTAACAACAATAATATAAAACGGCTTACAAAAAAAGCGAAAATAAACTTAGCCGTTTAGGTTAAGAAACGAGACCCGAAACTTAATTATGCGAAACTTAGTTTTATATACGAAGTTGTTAAAATAATATTAAAAGTTCGATATTACGGTAAATACGCCCGAGCCGATATTATCCCCAGTTTACGAAAATTGACGCCGACTGAAAAAATATTTATTGTCGACCGAATTCTTAACCTAGATATACGAACGTTTCCTGTCCGGCTTTAATACGTTAAATATATGGCCAACATATTACTTACCCAGCGCGTTGCAGAACGCGTTGGAATTAACTGGGCGTCGAACTTTGTTAAACGGTAAAAAAAATTCTAAATACGTTTAAATCGGAAGATCGATTATTAACGGGTTTTATGCGAAAATCCAAAATTATTTCGAAAGTAGTTCGAGCTTATTCGGACTATAATCGCGAAGTACGGCATTACAAAAAAGGATATTTATAACTTCGACGACACTGAATTTTTAATAAGGCTTTTTATAACAACGGGCATAATAATTACTAATACCGAAAAACGTAAAAAACTTAAATAAACGAAATAAAAAAATAAAAAATAAATTACAGTTATTTAAGTTATTAATTTCTAAGGTTAAGTTATGCCGTTATTTGTTATTATAACGGGAAAATATTATTTTAAATCCTAATACCGCGATAACTTATTACTAGCAGCCGATTAAAAAATCGTATTAAATAATAATAGCTGGATAACAAATAAATTAAATCTCGAATAAATCCAGCATTTTAACAAGCATATTTAAACGCGTACAAAAAATGTTAAACGTTTTTTTATCCTCGACGGCTACGAAAGTTATTATTCGATAAAATTCGAAAAATATTGCGTTAATAATAACATTATTACGCTTTATATGCCCGCGCATTTTTCGTATCGGCTTTAACCTTTTAATGTATCTTGTTTTTCTATTTTAAAACGCGCTTATTCGCGTTATATCGAAAACTTAATACGATGCTATTATACCTATATTGCCAAAAAAGATTTTCTTACCGGCTTTTACGACGCGTTTTAAGCTGCTATGACGTCCGATAACATCAAATCTAGATTCGCGAAAGCTGGTTTTATTCCATTTAATCTTAATAACGTTCTTTCCGAATTGGAGGTTCCTTTAATTATGCCTACGCTAACCGTCTCCCCGTTAACCTCTGCCGGTTCTATTCATTTCCCGCTTACGAAAACCCCTAAAAATATTAAGAAAATAACGCGGCAATTACGTTACTTGTAAAAAAAGATTGGAAACTAATAAGGTAATTCGTTAATTAGAATAACTAAATCGGTTTATCTTTTAATTAAAAGTTATTTATTAATTTTGTACGAAAATGCTTTTTTTCGGAAAAAAGCTGCCTAATTACGCAAAATGAACCATATTTTAAACAAACGTCGCAAGATTAAAAATAAACGTTTTTTTAAAAAAAAAGAACATTTATTATACGAAAGGGATAAGCTTTTTTGGCCCAAAAAGAAAAAGGTAGTAAAAAAATACAACTAACAGTAGCTGGAAAGGGTCGTTATAAAAGGGTTAAGACCAAGGAACGGAAGTATGGCGTTTGCAGCAAGCCTGGACATAATGCGCGTACTTGTGTAAAAGTTGTAGATACGTTTAGCGAAGAAGAATCCGATTAATTTGAATTAATGCAATATATTGTTATTGAATTATTTGAATTTGTTACTGTGAAGTACGAAAAAACGAGTCGCGAGCTTGTGTTAGTTGCGAGCTTATGTGGAACGTTATGTATTATTTCGTGTAAGGTTAATAAAAAAAAGTTGTTAATACCCAGTAATACGCGATATATAGCTAAAGATTAGGTCATAATAACGTTAAGAATATTATAGTTTTGCGATTAGGAATTACTTATTACCATTATCAGCGATAAAGATTTAAAGTTTATATTTGTTTTATAAAACGAGATATTTAACGTTTTGGGTGTTAAATTACTTTTTTTATAGCATATTATCCGTAAACGGACGGATTATCCCAAAAGAAGAATTAAACCGTTAAGATCGTTATACTTTTCCATATAGTTATAGATTTTATCATTTTATAGCCGAACATGATATCCGTTTTGTAACATTATTTAAATAATTTCCTAGCGGTTATAATAAGGCGATTCTATAACGAATTAATATTCGGATTTTAATTTAAGTTAACTTTAGATATGTTAAACGAAAAAGAACAACGGTAATTTCGGGAAACGCGATGGATATCGTACGAAAAAATTATGCTAAGAAAGCCACATAGTTAACCGATTTCGCCAATATGCTCGCGAAAGAAAGGTACGATAACCGGCATATCCAGAGGGAATTTAAGAAGAGCGAAATAATATATTTTAGATTGTATTAAGAATACTATTTACCTGGACAACTTAAGCGGAAATGGTCGTTTATTCGGGCGGGTCTGTTTAAGATTTTCGAGCGAATAAAAGATTAAATATATAAGCTGGATTTCCTTATTAGTTGGAAAGTTTACCCTGTTGTTTCAGTAATATAATTATACAGATTAAAGCAAGGAAAAGATTTATTTGAACGAAAAATTGCTAAATCCGGTTTCATAGCCGTAAAGAGTAAGGTACAGGAATGGAAGATCGACGGCATCGTAGACCGGCGAATTCGTTAGTATAAAAAGAATTTATCCGTTAAGTATTTCGTTAAATAGATAGGATATATAGCGAAGGATAACGAATAAACGTTTTAGAAAGGAATTTTTTATAACGGTTAAGAAAGCCGTTATCGAATATGAAGTAAAGTACCTAATCGATTGGTTAAATAAGTATTTGAAAAAGGGATTTAGTTTGCTTTAATAATATTAGAGTAATAAATAATAAATACGTAACTATATTTATTATCAATATGAAAGGGGGAAAAACTAATAGAAAATAATTACAGGCATTTATTATATTTTTCTTACATATCTTATTAAAGTTATTAAGTATTTCGCTTTATTTGTTATATACTATAAATCTGTTCGTACTTTTTTTAGAAAATTTTACGTTGTTAGGAAGTTGTATATCGTCGACATCAAAAGTTTTCTAACTATAAAAGGGTAACTTTTTACCAAAACTTTTACGTTTTTTTTTCTTTTTTTTCTTACCGCCGATTCGCAACAATTTATATATAAATCGGTGTCGTTTATAACTTTGTACGTAATTTTAGTTACTTTTAACAAAAAATCCGCTTAGCTTATTATTTAAAGATAATTAGGTAAATTATAATTCTATTATAGCAATCAGAAAATCGTTTCCAATTCCGCCTTTAATTTCTAATCTTTTAATAATAAGGAAGACGAACAAATTAGTTACTTTAACGTACTTGTATTTATAAACGATAACCTATCTGTAGCAGTTAGCAATAATTGGCTTAGCGATAATAATAACGATAAACAGGACGAGGATAATCTTAATAGTTAAGATGACGGCAAATCCGTCGAGCCGGCCGGTATGGTCGTTATTACCAAATTAAGCTTTCCTGCCGGAATCTAAAATAATATTATCGTTAGAAAGAGTAAGAATTCCTTTCGTCCTTCTAATCCGTTTAAAATAATTATAAACTAGGCATTTTTTACCTAAAAAACGTTTAGCTTTAATGAAGGAACAGTTTAAAAGGACGATATTAACTTACTTAATAACTAAGTCGTCTTCGACGATTTATTCGAAAACTCGGATAAAGACCTTTAAGTTAAATAAATTAATTAAGCTGTTATTTTTTACGAGGATCGCGGTAAATTTAGTAAGGCTATAATCGATTTCGCAAAAAAATGGGCATTTACGATTATTAATCGATTTAGTTTTAACAAAACCGGTTATGATAGTAATAATAATAAAAATACTAATATCGGTTTGGGTAATTTTACCGATATTTAGAAAAAAGGGTACGTCCTAATAAATATCGATGCCGAGTTTTTTATTAACAAGTTAATGCCAGTTCGGAAAATTACTTTTGCGGGAAAAAAAGTTATTTACAACTTAATAACTAACCGTGAAAACCATTGATCAGTCATCGTGTTCGAAGATACTGGGTATAGTATCTATCGTGCAAATTACATCGTGTAATAATTTTCTGTGTATTTGGCTCAGCCTGGAAAATAAGGCTTGAACCCATTCGACCTTGCATAACTTAATAACTAAAGCAAAACGTTAAAAAAATTTTAAAAAGTCGAAATGTAAATTAACTAAAAGTATTAAATGGGAGGTTATAAACGTAAACGACGAGAAGGACGAATAATCCGATAGCCAGACCGGAATGGAAATTTACTTTATGCGTGCTTATAAGGAATACGTTACGATACCCGCTTAATGGCTAAGGTTACTAAAGAAATTAACAAGTTCGTTATTAAGGATAGTATTAAGATTTATGCTGGATACTTTTATGTAAATCGATTAAAGATTGCGTAATACTAGTATATAACATATAGAAGTTTAAAAAGGTTTACGATGGCAAGTTGCCAGCTAAAGCGGTTATTTTGATTACTAGATTTTACAACCCGAAAGGTTACTTAAATGGTAATATTAGCGGATATCTTGCAGAAATGGAATACTTTAATTTGTACTAGGTTACCTTTGATACCAAGAAAAGTAACGCCCCTGTTAGTAATAATTCCATTATGTATTCCGTCATTTTTTTTCCTTTAGAAAGATATTAATACTATTAACAAAAAGCTCGAAAAGAAAGGTTTCTATAACGTTGGTAACGCCGCCCCTGTCGATGCCGAAGCTGTTTATAAAGCTATCGAGGATAGAATTAATAACAAAATCGATAAAGCTGTTTAAAATATCGAGAAAAAGGTAGATTTAATTATTAGAGCTAACAAAAAGCTTCCATCCGAGATTACTAACGAGTTAACCGTTATTTAACACCGGCTGAATATAATCGAAAGTATTTTTTAACAAAATAAATCCGCCGGTAAACATTTCAAAAAAATGGTTATAGTTTTCGGATATTTCGTTAGACTTGTCGTACAGGATTTAAGTAGTATACGTTTACAAGGATATTTAAGAGCTTCAAATTTTGCGATTAATTTTATACTTATAAGCATTAAAATGTTGACGTTAGTTTTTTTACCTTGATGTAGCTAACCTAACCTCTCTGGCCGTATTCCTGGTTATGGTACCGTGCGCTATACGGTTTTCTTTTGATATAAAGAGGGGATTTATTAAGAGTTATAATGGTCCGAGCATACCTGCCGGATTGTCGTATATATGTACCCACATGCCTTTACGGAATCTTCAATGATATACAAAATCCAAACTTTTATACCTTCATATAATTATACGTATTTTACGCAGGGCTACTCGTAATACGTAAAGAACCTCAAGTTAAACGCTGTAATATCTTACTATTATTCTGTTATCCCTATCATTACCCAAGTAATCCTTCGCAATAATTGCGAATAGCTTTATTAAGCTACTTAGGTTACAAAAGCATCAAAAATTTGTTCGGTTATTAAATTTTTAAAACGTTATTTTAAGGCTAAAGGAAACTTAAAAAAAAGTTTCGATATAGCAACGTTGTTGCCTTATAACAGGAAAAGGTTATTACTCCTATTTCTTTTATTAATTTTTTCTATCGTTCCTTTTTTTATACCGAAACTTATATTACCTTAAATATCCGGTTATTAAATTAACTTTCCAACAAAGCTTTTATAGTTTAACGGTAAGATATCAGGTCATAACACCTGGAAACATAGGTTCGAATCCTATTAAAGGCTTCGGAATGTCGAATTCTGTAATTGCAAAATTCGATATTCCCTAAACTTTTTGCCCCCGTTTTTACGTTATAAATAACCACTACGTGCTTTCCTTTTTCGGTAATATACAGAATCGTAAAAGCTTTAACTGTTAATTTCTAACAGCTGGGGAGGTATATTAAACCCAGCTGAAAATTAAGTCCGTTAGCTCAGCCTTAGCTTATGCAGCATAGCTACTAACGGAGTTTGCTGATCGCATCACGGGTACAGTTTTCTTTCAGCCGCAACTGTTTTCTGTATATATAAGGAGGTTTCAATACCTTCTGTTTCTATCTAGGATCTCTTAAAGGTCAACCTGATAATTTATCCTTCTTCAGTCATATATGCTTCAGTGTGTGATCCAGGGTCTCATAGAACTCTACCGTCTCGCGTACGAGAACAGCGCCGCCGCCGACAAGAAGCCGGTGCACTAGCGAGTCCTCCTTTCTCATAACCCCTATCCAACCCGGCATCGTCGCATCGTGCTCACCATTCGTAACCCCTAACCAGCATGTTCGAGGGCATCCGCCTCCGGGGCACAGTAGTAGTCGCAGGCTCGTAGCATCCACCAGCGCCCCCCAGAAGGTAACCAACGACACGCCACGGCTCTACGACCCAAGCGACCCCACAGGCCCAACACCAATCCCGAACCCACCCGCCTCACGCGCCGCATCATCGCGGACTCTATACCCTGCCGTCCGGGCGGAAGGCCGTCGAGGGCGGCGGGGCCGAGTGGACGGGGCTCCGGGTTTACCAGACGCCGGATCAGGGCGCGTATGCGTATTCGCCTCGCGCCGACTACGAAGCGGGTCCGGTGACGAAGCGCCCCGGCCGCCGAGGGAGCAAGGGGGAGACGGGTTGGGTTGAGGCTGGTGATGGTGGGTAAGGTGGCTGACCAGCTGCTGTCTTGGAACATTCGGTACTTAGGACGCGAATGCATCTTATTCGCTTACGCGGCCGTAGTCTCGGAGGGTCCGAGGAAGAGAATCTCTCTCCCTAGAAAAACGCCATGATAATGCCCTCTTTTCATGGCACCATGGGTTTCTAGCTTCCTCGCTCTAAGAGCATGAGTAGATCACAGCTTATGTGCCGTGGAAAGGGGAGGGGGGGGGGGGGGGGGGTGTTGGG
>QJNY01000961.1:1406-3906 GCA_004155945.1 Monosporascus sp. mg162
GGACGGTCTCCTCTTGGGGCCTGTAAATCACACCGCCTTCCTGCCCTGCGGGGCGGTGTGTGTGGTGGACCAGCGCCCTGGGGAATTTAGAGGGGAAAAGCGGATGACGGTGATTTAGTGGGATAGGCCTTGCCTTGACCGCTAAGCCGTCCCACAGGGCCTTGTAAAAAGGTTCTGTGCAGCAGTCAGTAACTAATTCTTCCGGCGTCGCAAGGCGCTGGATGGCCAACCCCGGCGCACGATAGTTACCTGGTTGATTCTGCCAGTAGTCATATGCTTGTCTCAAAGATTAAGCCATGCATGTCTAAGTATAAGCAATTATACCGCGAAACTGCGAATGGCTCATTAAATCAGTTATCGTTTATTTGATAGTACCTTACTACTTGGATAACCGTGGTAATTCTAGAGCTAATACATGCTAAAAATCCCGACTCACGGAGGGATGTATTTATTAGATTAAAAACCAATGCCCTTCGGGGCTTCTTGGTGATTCATAATAACTTCGCGAATCGCATGGCCTTGTGCCGGCGATGGTTCATTCAAATTTCTGCCCTATCAACTTTCGATGGCAGGGTCTTGGCCTGCCATGGTTACAACGGGTAACGGAGGGTTAGGGCTCGACCCCGGAGAAGGAGCCTGAGAAACGGCTACTACATCCAAGGAAGGCAGCAGGCGCGCAAATTACCCAATCCCGATTCGGGGAGGTAGTGACAATAAATACTGATACAGGGCTCTTTTGGGTCTTGTAATTGGAATGAGTACAATTTAAATCCCTTAACGAGTAACAATTGGAGGGCAAGTCTGGTGCCAGCAGCCGCGGTAATTCCAGCTCCAATAGCGTATATTAAAGTTGTTGCAGTTAAAAAGCTCGTAGTTGAACCTTGGGCCTGGCTGGCCGGTCCGCCTCACCGCGTGCACTGGTTCGGCCGGGCCTTTCCCTCTGGGGATCCCCATGCCCTTCACTGGGTGTGGCGGGGAACCAGGACTTTTACTGTGAAAAAATTAGAGTGTTCAAAGCAGGCCTATGCTCGGATACATTAGCATGGAATAATAAAATAGGACGTGCGGTTCTATTTTGTTGGTTTCTAGGACCGCCGTAATGATTAATAGGGACAGTCGGGGGCATCAGTATTCAATTGTCAGAGGTGAAATTCTTGGATTTATTGAAGACTAACTACTGCGAAAGCATTTGCCAAGGATGTTTTCATTAATCAGGAACGAAAGTTAGGGGATCGAAGACGATCAGATACCGTCGTAGTCTTAACCATAAACTATGCCGACTAGGGATCGGACGATGTTATTTTTTGACTCGTTCGGCACCTTACGAGAAATCAAAGTCTTTGGGTTCTGGGGGAAGTATGGTCGCAAGGCTGAAACTTAAAGAAATTGACGGAAGGGCACCACCAGGAGTTAACCGCTATTACGCACTCTGCTCCTTAAAGCAAGCCCTATCTTTAGGGTCAGTGGTTGCTAAAGATCTTGCTAGTCCGTCACTATGGCGGGCGACACCCTCAAATTGCGGGAACTTCTTAAAAGCCTCCGACTACCGCGGCTCGTCGAAAGATAGGGCGTCAGCACTAGGGCGTAACGGCCCTAGGGATGGTAAAAACGTCGAGGATACAGCGCTTCTTCGGGCGCTAGAATAGATAATCCGCAGCCAAGCTCCCTTTCGGGGAGAAGGTTCAGAGACTTGACGGGGGTGGGTGTTATGATATGACGCCTAAGATGAAGTCCAGTCCACTGTCGAAAGATATGTGGCATATAGATACGGGAGCCTGCGGCTTAATTTGACTCAACACGGGGAAACTCACCAGGTCCAGACATAATAAGGATTGACAGATTGAGAGCTCTTTCTTGATTTTATGGGTGGTGGTGCATGGCCGTTCTTAGTTGGTGGAGTGATTTGTCTGCTTAATTGCGATAACGAACGAGACCTTAACCTGCTAAATAGCCCGTATTGCTTTGGCAGTACGCTGGCTTCTTAGAGGGACTATCCGCTCAAGCGGATGGAAGTTTGAGGCAATAACAGGTTGAATTCACAGGCCTGTAACAGTGAACCTCACTAAATAATTTGCTAGTCTAGCACCTTTGTCTCTTTTGGGGAAGCCCCCTTTTATCGGGAAGAGAAGCGCGACAGTGCTTGGTGCAGGCGACACTACCTGGTACAGGGAACGCCTAGCTATTTAGCAAGGCTGATCCTGTGGCGAGTTCGAGTAGCGTCGGACCGTCGCAACGCGCGGAAAGGAGTGGGCCAAATATATCTATTTGGCTTAAGGTACGTGCTAATCCCTTGGGAAACCAAGCTTCTGTAATTAGACCCGATAAGTCGAAGTACAGAAGGGCCCTATATATTAATGTATAGGGCCGGTGCTGAATTTTACAGTGGGATTTTCCACCGTATTTTCAGCGTTTACTGCTGTGATGCCCTTAGATGTTCTGGGCCGCACGCGCGTTACACTGACAGAGCCAGCGAGTACTTCCTTGGTAGAAATATCTGGGT
>QJNY01001310.1:0-11662 GCA_004155945.1 Monosporascus sp. mg162
GGGTTGGTCGATTTATGTACGGCAATTAGCGGGAATATGTAGGACTCTCTGCAACTCGTTGTACTGGACATGCCCAATTCACCCAGGATTTTATATTGCCCAGCTTCTCATCAAACAGGCAGCCTTTCGTTCCATCGTTCTCTAATGAAACGATATGTATTTCTAGATTTATTGGATTAATCTACCTAACCTTCCGTCGAAATTGAATTGTATGGTACCGCTTTATTGAGATAACAGAGGATCGTGTAGTACAAGTATATATTTGAAAATACCATGCCACAGAGAGAAACGGGCTACACCAATCGGCTCCACAACTATGCGTAGCGAGCCATTCCAATTCTGTATTCCATTCCCAATTTAACCAGTCGTCGCTCATCCATTCATTACGTAACAACAGCTCTAGCTCCGGTCGATAGTTATAATATTCACAAGAACCGCTCGCCCGCCTGTATGCATTCCATCAACAAAAGGGGGGATGTATTGCTTGTATTTCGCCATGAACGCCGTATGACCATGGTCCGCTCAACACCACCCAAAACTCGGTCCACGAAGACGAAGTGACCGCGCTGTCGGGCTTTAACCGACAACGGCCTTCATTGAGAGGCTTTCAAGAAAGCCGCTTAGATCCTCCTTGCGTACCTCGACGACGCAGTGCTCGAAGCTGTCAATGCGCACGCGGGCATTCGTCTCGTTGACTACGTCCTGGAAGGCGCTGCCAAATTTGTTCAAGCCATACCCACGCTCCCTGTGCTCCTCGGCCTCAGCCTCATCCTCCGAGTCCGAGTCCGAAGCATCACTGCCTTCGGATTCCGTCTCGTCTTCGTCTTCCTCGTCAATGCCTTCCCCTGCAGCTTGTCTAGCAGCCCGTTTTTCTTCCCTGATTTTTTCCTTGTCTTTGCGCCTCTGCTCCCGTTCCTTTGCCTTTGCTTCCTTGGCGCTTTTCTTCTCCTTTGCCAGTTCCCGATTCAGGAACGCCATGTCAGGACCGCCGCCTCCTCCGGTACCGACCACGACATAGACGCCTCGTTTCTCGTTGAGGCTAGCTACTACAAGAGGGGTGCCTCGACCGCCATGTGCGAGCTTTCCCGTCGTGTCTTTTTCCTGCTCTGCTAAGGCTTCGCCGATCCACAGGGCGAGTTTGGTCAGTGCGGCAGGATGAGTGAAAAGCGGGACATCCGGCCCATCCTTGATGACGCACATACGAAATGCATGCAAATGCTTGATCTGTCGCTTGCCAATCAGCGAGGTGCCGGTACGGAAAATTGCTCGGTGTAGATATTGCGCTGTGGGTAAGCCGGCTTTGAGGGCATCGATGCTGAAGCTTGTTAATATGTTGTCCATGGAGAATTCGGTGCAGATAACGCTTACTTTTCAAGGGCGTCGTATGCCTCCCAGAACCGGCTAACCCATTCCTGGCTCTCCG
This sequence comes from Monosporascus sp. mg162, assembly GCA_004155945.1. Taxonomy (NCBI): domain Eukaryota; kingdom Fungi; phylum Ascomycota; class Sordariomycetes; order Xylariales; genus Monosporascus; species Monosporascus sp. mg162. The sequence continues at coordinate 1,424 of QJNY01001310.1, forward strand.
CTACTCCGCCGTCGTCCTCAGCATCCTGGATTTGGCTTGCTTGGACGCGAGCATCGGCGTCCGTTACTGTGCCGTTCTTGCCTACTTCAAGGAGCGCGCCAATAACCACAACGACGTCTTGCGCACTAAGCGTTGCCCGCCATCCCCAGCTCCTGACGAACCCCCATCCGTCCTTCGCACCAGCCCGGTCTCTACCGTCAGTTTCCGCAGCGGGGACCATGTCTTCAAGATTGTATAAGGATGCGTATTTGAGCAGCTTTGTGCGCAATTCTTTCTTAAGCATCATGTCCATATGCGTGTAGCTCTGCTTACATTGTACCAGGCTCACCCCCATCTTGGCCAGAAGTTTGTGTAGACGTTTAATGCCGCTCTCGCTCCATATCCTTAACCTCGAAAACAGGTATGGCGAGTGCAGCATGCTGTCGTAGAGGCTCCAATGCCTGATTAAGAGGAACTTCGGCTCAGGGGATAGCCTGATACTCGTGTCTTCGGGGCTCCGGGCTGTGGTGGGTATTATGCCGGCATTCTCCGCCAAGACCCTCCCATCTCTAGGTGCGATCTCCGGCGGGTTAAGACGCCGCACTTCATCTCTCAAGAGCTGTCGCAGCCGCGCACCACGCACGCCCATCCAGCCATTCGTCGGCCTAGAATCGGAACTGCGTACTGTAACGGCGAGACCGGCTGATGACCGGCCATACAGCTCCATAGACGTGACACCAACAATAGTAAGCCAAAGGAGATCGTTGTCTTCTCGACCTAATTCCGACGCCAAGGAATATATCATCGCAGAAATAGGTTCCGAGTACGAGGTGCCCATGCGGTAGTACTTTCGAAGGACGTCTTCGTTCTCGCGCCTCATCCTAAGGAGCCGCTTCCGTAGAGTGCGGGCCGATGGAGCCTTCGGCGGCTGACTTGAAGGTGGGTTTTCTATAGCATCCGAAGTGATCATTTCAGGGTCTTGCAGTGATATAAGTCTACGTTGCGCCGGAAGGCGTGGCGAATCTAGTATCGGGGTTGACTGCTATCTAGTTAGTTAGCGCGATACAAGGGAGCGTTGTAGGCTCACCGAATTACTTCTCCTCTTCTGGCGCGGCCGATCGTCGTCCTCATCACTACTCTCGTCCTCTCGATTCCACGACTTCCTTTTCTGACCTGGCTGCGGCAAGGGGTCTTCTGGTTCATCGTCACTCTCAGACTCACTGTCGCCATATATGTCGTCCGCATCCTCAATATCAGGCATGTCGACCAGGGCGAGGTAAGCGTCTCGCTCGACTCCCAGCTGTTCTTCGATGTCGCCATCATCGAACACCACTATTCCCCCCTTCCCCGGCTTATAATTACGCCCAATGCGGCCTGCCGTCACACCCTCAGGGGCACGTGCTTGACAGTTTGCAGCGTCCTCAGGGGCTGGCTCCAGAGGATACCCGCCAAAGACGTTGGCCAAGTTCCATGGTCGGTGCGAATCGACGACCCATACTTCTACACCACCAAAGCCGGACTCTTCACCCTCGGCCTCGAGTCCCAATATCGTGCCCATGTCAATCATGCCCCCTACGCCGAGACATACGACAACCCCGCCGCTGCCACCACGCGTCTCCATCATGGGACTGACAAGCTCCCGGCCTGCGCGTTCAAGATCCCCATATCCAGCTACGGGATGTATTTTGTGCGGTATGTAGTCGTTCTTGAGGAGTCTCGTGAGTATGCGGCACGCACATAGAGCGTCGGGTTCGAGCGCGACAAGGATGAGAACGGGCGGAGAAAGCGGATGTCGCGTTTTCTGGAGGTGAATGTAGAGTTTGGATATCAGATCTCGTGGCAGATACATGATTGAAAGTGTCTGAACGCGTATTCGATGGCTGCTACGACCAGTGCACAGGTTTAACGAAAGTTGATTTAGTATATAACGACGTTGAGATCAGGAGATGGCGAGAGCAACAAGCAGCAGCCTCGAACGCGTTAAATATTCGAGATTAAGCCATGGTTTTAAGAAGTAATTCCTCTTGGAGTAGATGTAATAGACGCAATTGGACTGTGCCTCTCTAGAGATTGATCAATGCTGGCTCACATGTAAAATGTTTATATGGGCAGTGGACGAATCGGGTAGGGGTGGAGGATAAGGACCTTGGGAGGTGAATACCTGACTGCCGTGATGGAAGCGGCCCTACTACATGTGTTTTCTGGCGGGACCGCGTCGAGACGAGACGCGACAGATTTGGGTACTTTGCGCGTGTACTCCTGTAAGTACCAATTAAACTGAAGTGATTGGGTGCAGAGTACGAGCCACAGCAACTGCCCCCCCCCGTCTGTCAGCCACAGTAGGTATACACGTAAACGTGTTGCAAGGTCTAAGTATGTGCCGCAGCTGAAGCCTCACCCCGCTGGCACAGTGCATATAGTAATTGCACGAATCGACCCGTCATGCCCCATGCGGCACTTGTGGGGGCCACTAATAAGTCTGGACGGGAGTAGAAGTATTATTAGGCAGGCGTTTGTGGTTCGTCTGCTCCAATGTACGTACTGTAATGATCAGCTCAGGCGCTACGTATCCTAGCATATTTATGATTTTCTCATTTCCTCCCGTTCTCAGCTCCTCGCAAGTTAAACCAGCTACGCAAAAGTTGTCGAGATCCGTGCATCGGCCGAGTGTCACTCAGCTCATCTCAGCTCGGCAGAAGAGGAACTTGCCGAGCTTACGCCGACTGCTTGCTTATCTCACTCTGCAGTAACATACCATATACTAATTGAGAAAGATGTTCAAATTCAACTCTCCATTCACAGCGAAACTCGGCTTTACCCCGCTTCCCTTGAGAATTTTATCCAATGCCTGCCCGGTAATTTATTACCTACCATCCACGCTCGGCTCTCACGCGTCTGCAACCACAAGTCTTGGATGGCGTCCCTTTAGGACTAACTGCTTCCCTGAACCGGCATGCTAACAGAGTCTTCACTTATCAGCATACGTTAAAGTTTCTGTCAAACCACACATCGCTGGGGTTGTTTGTGCTCTCCTCCTTTATACACATCCGAATGCCTTATGTATTTGTGTACTTACCCATCAGTATCAACCTTGTAATCATCGGTCGGACCGTTCCGACTGGAGTAGTCTATACATGTATAAGCGGTACTTCAGGAATACATAGCAGGATTTAGGTCTGTAATATATAACCACGCTAGAACGACCGTAGTGCGTTGGGATGTTTACCCCAAAGCGACTAGTATAGCTGCTCAAATCCTGTCCGAACTGTCGGATATCTTGCAGCAAACCGGGGCTTTCAGCACTAGACGCCAGGCTTGCTAGCCCTTACGAGCTGAACCCGAGTCGATGGGGCCCAAATCTCAACGGTCGCCTTCGCTTGTTGCTCCCTGGTATCATTCCCTTCCATTTCTGAGGTCCTTTCGCGGCATTCCCTTCCTCGCCACCGTGGACCTTGAGCTACTGCCTCCCTTTTAACACAAAATCAATGCACGGTTCGCACCAATTGCAGAACCATTGCTCGATTCTTTTTCCCTGGAGATCTTTCGACGCTACTGGGCGCTCTTCCCTCCTTGGAGTCGGGTCAGTCGGCCTTAATTAAACATGTCATTTATAAATCACCCCATACAGCCACCTGCTGTAGATTTACCAGATAATGACGACCCTTTCTCCGACGAAGACTTCGAGGAGAGGGACGCCGCTTCATGGTATTCTCTAACAAGTAGTGTTACACGCCACTCGTATGAAAATGGAAGGTAACGGAGCCTGATTTCGACCACTTGCCCTCCCTCATGAACCCTCAGCTGAGACATGGTGTAGACGGTACCATAATTTCAGGCGGGGGCACTACCCCCTCCCGAACGATGACCAGGAGCAGAGCAGGGAAGAATTACTTCATTTACTTTTCGTCGGAGTCCTCGACGGCAGATATTTTCTTGCACCAATTGGTAGCAACCCTCAGAAGATAATAGATTTGGGGACTGGTACAGGATCGTAAGTATTGTCCTCGACGTGTTATGTATGTGGAAATACTAACCGACGGCTGTAGGTGGGCTGTCGAAGGTAATCGAGGCGTAATCTCTCTTTCGTATGCGGCCTGCTGATGGAAGTAGTGGCCGAAAAGTTTCCTGGTGCTGAGGTGGTCGGCGTTGATCTTTCGCCGATCCAGCCAGATTGGTGTCCGCCGAATCTACGATTTCATGTCGACAATATTGAGGATGACTGGGTGTATGGCTCTGGGTTTGACTACATCCACCTGCGACACATGGCTCTCAACATGAAGTCCCCGGCGACCTTGCTCGCTGCTGCCTATGAGTACGTGATTCCTTGTCCCGCGCCAAGATGTCAAAACCCTAACAGTAAAGAAACAGCAAAACGAAGAGCGGAGGCTGGATCGAGTTCCAAGACCTCCTCCTTAACCTCTCCTGCGACGATGACACTCTGCCGCCAGACTACATTCTCCCCCAAATCCCTCAGCTCACTAGGGAGTCTCTGAAGAGCCTCGACTTTGACGTGGATTTCGTCGACAGATTGCCGCTTGAACTAGAGAGGGCAGGGTTTATCAACGTTCGTCGCGAAGTCTTCAAGGTTCCAGTAGGGGCTTGGCCTCGAAGCGAGAAAATGCGATATTTCGGGCTGATGGCGCGAGAAGTGCTCGTTGAATTGTTAAGACCCCTCGCTTCGAAGCCTTTTCAGTCCCTCGGCATTCCCCAGAGCGACTTGAATGCCATTATATCCGAGGCCGAAGATGCCTTTGACCATATTGACTACCACATATACGTGGAGTTCGGAATAGTCTATGCACAAAAGCCTTGAGGACCCTACCGCCGGCCGAGGGATCGTCTTTGTGGGGGCGGGGGGCTGTAACACCATCCAAGGCTGGGCCAAGGGGTGGTCGACCCTAAAACTCCGTGTGTAGCTTGAGAGGGCTTGGATTACACGGTGACTGAAAATAGCATGGTAAGTTAGACTTCGAGCATCAGTACCACCGTCGGCTCTCGAGCCCGAGTTGGGACCAAGTAAGTAGATATTGCGATCGTAGGACGCTTCACCATAGTCATCGCCCAATCCATACGAATAAACGGACAACGCACCATACTACCTATTAGGCGCAGAGCGAAAATGGAGATAGAAGACTGTCACCCACACGTGTCCGGGTTCCTCGATCACAACGGATGGAAGAATTCAAATGTTATGCCCTAATAAAAGACTGCGAGAAAGAGATCTCACCGCCGAAATACCAACCGACTTCTTTATATGTACTGCCAAAACCAACATTGCTACATATCGACGAAAATGTTGGAACAGGAACGTCTCGGCGGTCCGATTCTTCTACTCTGGCAATGGATCCATGCCTACGTTGTCGTATGTCTGGGCTGGGAAAGATCCGGTGGAGAAGTCGCACCCCTTATTCAAGACTATGGCCAATGGCAAGGTCGCCATATTGCATGTGGGTTCTGTGAATACTGCATCTACTTGAATTCCCAGTTGTTGCGCTCAGCTTCGAATCGTTTGCTTCCCAGTGATATACTCTCCCTGTCCTTCGACTGTTATGGAGCTTAGTGGTTGTGAAGTTGAAGTAGCACCAGAGGGCGTACTTAAGGCTTAGCGCAACCCCACCAATAGATTAGGTAATAGAGGATCAGCTATTTGACATAACCTTAGCGGTTACCCCCTGCGACACTTGCAAGCCGACCCCTAAACGCCGGATCACTTCGCAACATCCTAGGCAAAAGTCATTGATGTGATCGACCAAGTTCCTCTATATGTAGCAGGTAAGGGGTACTTGGTGATCAATGCACAAAGAGGCACTTGACAAAATGGTGACATCATCCCACGCTGAGCGACTCTACGGCCTCTGCGCCAGCGCAGCACGGGAAATACACGAAGAGTGCTCATCTCTTCTCTCGGATGGACCACACAATGGCGACGCGGCAACTTCGTCGTTGGTCGGGTGTGGTCCGGCTCTGATCAATCTCCTCTCGCGCCAAGCGCTGCAGGTTCGCAACTGCTACGGGTCACTGCATTCGGCGCATGTCTGCTCGAATCGGCTATCGCCGGACGAGCGAGCCCTCATCCTGAAAAGACTGGATGACATCGCCTCTATCGCATATGCAAAGTTCTATGCCTTCCTTTTCAAGGATTTGCCGATATGCTGGAGGCAACTGTACACTGATGCCAGCATCTTGAAGTTCTGTTTTACTATACTGCATACGCCATATGTTGGTGAATATTCTTGTGCGCCAGGCGACCGAGGCAGTCCCGATGGCCTAGACTCATGCGAGCTCGGCGAGTTGATCAAAACTTTAGATTTGGCTATTATACTTGCCGGGGCCGCCGGCGAGCGCAGGGGTAGACGATGGATCGACCGGAGCCTCGAGCTGCTCCATCTTGCCTGGGTCGGGGATGCAAGGGGCGATGACGGGATTGCCTTTTCAGATCGACCACCAAAGAGAATCAAGTTGCCTACAAATTCTGATGGGCAAGGTTTAAACAGGAACAAACAACACAGGACGACCTTCTCTACCGACGAACCATTCACACCTCCTGTGAAGCATCCTATCAGAATCGTCGAGGCTCTACCCCTGGAACAGTTCCAGGCACATATGGATATGCCTCGAGACCAGAAGCTTGGCCCAGAACCTCTTGTGATACGTCACGCAATAGATGAATGGCCTGCTTTGAACGCACGCCCCTGGAAGGATCCGACATATCTGCTCTCGCAGACTTTCCACGGTCGGCGGCTCGTACCCGTCGAGATCGGGCGTAGCTATGTCGATGAAGGCTGGGGACAGAAGCTGATCACGTTCGGAGAGTTGCTGGAAAGCTACATAGACCCTAAGTTACCCGAGACCAAGGCCGAACCCCGAGCTGCGGACCAAAGTCAGAAACCCCCCTCAATAGCTGCTACACCCGTCGCCTATTTAGCTCAACACCCATTATTCACCCAGCTTCCAGCCTTACGCAACGACATCGTCATACCGGACTACTGCTATACATCACCGCCTCCACATCCAACAGACCCCAGCATAGACCAACCGGAACTTGGTGAGCCCCTTCTCAACGCGTGGTTCGGGCCGCCGGGCACTATCACGCCCCTACATAATGACCCATACCACAACATCCTTGCCCAGGTTGTCGGGCGCAAATACGTACGGCTCTACTCTCCACTAGAGACTGAGCGTATGTACGCCCGAGGGAAGGAAGGCGGCGTCGAGATGGGGAATACCAGCCTGATAGACGTAGGAGTGATCGAAGGTTGGGATGTCGCCCCCTATAACGAAGACGAGACCAGCGCGCGGTCTGTGGCGGCTTTTAAGGATGCGCCATTTGCGGATTGTATTCTGGAACCAGGAGATCTCCTTTACATCCCAATCGGGTGGTGGCACTATGTCAGGGGTCTCAGCGTGAGCTTCAGCGTAAGCTTCTGGTGGAATTGAACAGCCATTGTGGGCATGGAGAACAGCGCATACTTTCGGAATGACAGCCGCGCGACCATTGTCGCGCAACTGGTATAGTATGACCCGAAACTATAGCGGACTCAGACTTACGTATAGCGTGCAGTATGTCACGTATCATTTGTGCAGGAGAGGACAACCGCTTACTCGTCAGAGCTAAAATCGCGGAGCGCTTCTAGTCGGCTGACATTTTAACCCTGCCGAGTGCTCCTCTACCTGCGCTTCGGTCCCGATTGGACTGGACCGGTCTTTTTAAGGGAAGGGCGTGGCCGTCCCTTCACAACGGGAATTTCGCGCAATCTCGCTAGACCAGAAGGGAAGGACAGCGAAAACCTGAACCTTAGGTTTGATGGTTCAAGAGAAATTCATGCAGCTGCAACCAACGTAACCGGAATAGGCCATAACACCACGGGCAGAAGACATTTGTCGACTGACGGAATACTTGCTAGGTCAAACCACTGTCTTCCGGCTCAAAGCTTCAACCAAACGCGGAACGTCCCAATCAGCATCAACTTGAGGAAAAATGTACACAATTAGGCGTCGAGAAAGATGGGCCGAAGCTGCCCTGTACTTAACAGTGACTCTTAAACCAGCACATTTACCTATGCCGAATATTGCAGGTGGAAATACCCTGGCTCGGAGTTCCTTTCGTCTTACTACGCAGAGGGCCGGGGCGCAGTTTTAATTAGAAAACGCAACAAACCGCGTTAGGTAATCCTGCTTCTTTCGCCTTCTGGACGCCCCATTGCCAAACGAGCAACCTATTTCGGCCGTGCTGCCAAATCTGTCTTCAGGAACCACCCGATGATATAGACGCCAAGAATTATAAAGTCAAAGAATTCAGATCTAACGCCGCATAGGATGGCTTGACTCTCCTAGCACTTCGACCATGCGTAAGCCCTGTTCCCCCTTCAACAGCAACTACTCTACATGGCTAGATTACACGGTCAAGCAAAACCAAACGACCAGTCATACTTGCTCGGTCCCTGACGGCGAGGCAACTTAATCGCACAACGGGACCCGCGCGTTACCAGTGAACTGGTCGGGGTCTAGAAAGTGTCGGCCAAAAAATAAGCAATTGGCTCTTCACCTCGATCTTATTATATAGTGGAGGCGGCCGCCGAACGAAGGAAAACGTGGAGACCCCAGCCCAGCTTCAGCCACTTGGTCAGGCTGCTTACTGGCAGGATCTCGGTCAAAGCCTCGATGCGGTTTACGCACCTAGAATAGACGCTTATTTCCTGGCGTCCATCCGCCCAATGGCGATGTAGGACCGCTACGTTACGATGGCCATGCCCGCTAGCGAAGCAACTGGTTCGAGTTCGATGTTCGCTGGATCTCGGATCCCAGCCGGATCTACTATCTGCTGACTGTTCCCTGTCTTGCCTTTTAGGGCTGAGAAGGTGGCATGCGGCTTCTTCCACTGGCCATTCGGGAATTTCCTGATGACCAGCTCTTCCAAACCCTCGGTCAGAAAAATCTATAGGCAATATGTACTCTGTCACTTACAACCTACTGTGAATCTTGTGAGAGATAGACCTACCTTTTTCACTATAGATTTGGCTACAGGTTTCCTTATAGCCGCAAGGTTGAATACTGAACCACACCATGCAACCGAGATGTGGCCTGGTTTACGATCGATTACTAGAATGAGAGGCTGACAACCTAATACGTCTGGTCCTGCGAAAGGGCGGCGCAAGCATGACCTTCCCCTTCCGGCAACCATCCTGGGTTCGGTTGTCCAACAATAGAAAGAAATACCTCTTTTAGGGATATCGGTCTGAGTGGACCATGCGGTTCTAGACAATGCCAGAAGAGCTTAACCCAGAGGCACCCATGTTTGGGGGCATGGCACTGGCCCACGCTGACGGGAACATATAAGAGCTCGCACCTCTGAACCATCGAGTCCTTGGGATCTGCAGAGTCTCTAGGGGTACCAGTCACTCACAGGTGTTATACTCACTTAGTCATTCCTTTCGTACCGATTAAATCTATTCACTCCTTAACGGTCCATACGCTCCTTAACGGCCCATACACTCCTTAACAGTCCATACACTCCTTAACGGTCCATACACTCCTTAACGGTCCATATACTCCTTAGCGGTTTATACAGGTCTACCACTCCTTGGATATCATCATACCCACCCCTCTACAGAGCCCGCTGTTGCTAGAAAAAAGTCCCATCAGCAATGTTCCCCTTAGAAGTGACTACGGCCGTCTTAGGGCTTGTTGGGCTTGTCGCCTCGATGCCGGTCGCCTCGGAGCCGACTGCCACGATGCCGGCCCCGCCGCTGCCTATCGTCCGCTTCTCAGCGCAAGTACTCCCGCGCCATAAGAGGAAACACCGGCTAACAGCGCCTACAGTGAGGAGAAGCATCCCAGCAACCAGACCCTTGTCGACTCCATTTTGCGCGCACCTAACTGTGCCAGTCTTGCGTATGGCTTGACCTTGGAAGACTGCGACTGGATGTCCCGCATCGGCATGGCCAACCAGGGCGTCAACCCGACGTGGAACAACGGGCTGATCTGGATCGGCAACGACGGAGAGTACACCTTCACGTTCACGAACGACGCCAGCTACCCTGGGGTTGCGGATGTGCCCCTGACCGTAATCATCTGGAACTTCCCCCCTGGGGACTATGAAGGTAACCACGACTCCGAGCCCCTCTTTCCCCCCATGAAGCAGTCAGTCCACAGGAAGAAGAGGTTCTAACTAGCACTTTTTGCAGCATCCTTCATGAATGTGCGGCAGCCGCAGATCTCGTACTCGCTGCCGCGGACGGGCGACTCTGTGACGATCTCGGT
>QJNY01000962.1:0-11468 GCA_004155945.1 Monosporascus sp. mg162
GACCACCCTATCAACGCTCCACCCCCTCAACGCGCCGCCATTTCCCATACAAAATCAACAAAACTGCACATTTATAATTAATTAGCAAAAATAGATATAAAGAAACGACCGCCGGAATATTAATTAAGGCCTTAAAATTAAACTGTTTATGAATTATTATTATTAATATTAATATTTATGCGGATAAATTTAAGGTTAAAGTTACGAAAGTATAACGTTAACATTTTCCCATACAAATTATATGGCAAACTGTTAAGATCTAACTAGTAAGTTTAATTATAAATAACTACGTAATAAAAATAGATAAAAATATCCGCTTTTTGCTTAATTCAATACTGTTCATCTTTCTATAAATTACCAGATTATTATTCATATATTATTATTATTCGTTGTGTTATTAATATTTGAAAATAAAGCATTATTTTTCCCATACAAAATTTTCTCCAGTTTTTCTCCACTTTTAGTTTTTATATCATATCTTTTTATTTAATAATGATATATAAAAAGCGGAACCGCGGTTCTATAGCCTGTATAATAGATTAATTGTATACAAAATATCATTTTAATATCTTTAATATTAAAAACGTTATAAAATTTTTCAATATTACATATAAAATGTATGGTAAACCGTTTTATCAAATATAATAAAACATCTAAAAATATTACGTAATTATGACAATTTTCCAAGAATTCTTATTTCGTAAACGGCTTAAAGCTAATAATAACACATATAGTTGCTTATTTTTCCAATTTTTATTCGAATTTTAAAGTGGTGTTAAAAATATAGTGATTTTGACGATTTTGTATGGGAAATCGCCGGCGCGTGGAGGGGGTGGAGCGTTGATGGGGTGGTCGCCTTACCGAGCAAGTAGCAAGCAGCGCTATGATTATTATGACAGCAACAACACTGACAACAACACTGATAACAGCAACTGCTGGCCTGAGCAGGATAGAACGCATAGATGCCGGACGCCGCACGTGTAAGTTCTGAGGGAATGTAAAGCTTAAAGCTAGGATGACCGAGAATTGTTTGGAAGTTGATGAAGTAGGACTCGTTTTTGCTGATAGAATGAGATGGCTGGAAGATGTGGCGAAACGCGAGAGTTGCGTGCAACAAGCCACGAGGAAAGAAAGCACAGAGATGTTCTGGCAAGATCGGCACCGAAAGTGATTCTACGGACGAGGAAATGTCAGTATGGGCAACACAAAATCCGCTGACAGATATCAGCTTACATGGGGTAGACTTGAGTTGTCACGAATTATAGCCCCGTTGCGGGATTGATCATCCATAAGAGAGGAAGGAATGTGAATAGGACGCCGCGAAGGAGCCTGGTGCCGATGACAGGTGCATGAAGTTCGGTATTGGTCTTCTGCGGACAATGCCGTCAACAGGCAGCGAGTCGAAGGGAATGGACAGACTCGGTTGAGAAAGTGATGGGGGTCGACGAACGTGGCGACGTGTTGGACATGTATCGGATGCGCGTCGAACGACTTGACGCCCTTGTGTATGTGCTGGAAGGTTGAGAGAGTATAATTATACGCAGAGATACAACACAGGAGGCTCTGTGACGGTGGTGCCAGGCGATGCCGTCATGAGCCGTGATAGATGACGAGAAGCAGAAATCCATGTAACGTGAAGACGAGCGGGAAAGCATTTTGGCCAAGATTTCATGCCACAAGACAGGTGACATCAACCCACCTGCCCGAGACGGGCGAAGAAGCTGGCAAGCGCCGCTTTGATGGAAATTTGTAACCCAATTCAAAATTGACCTCGCCTTCCAGCTGCCTCCCAGCCGCAACATGGTTGCAGTACCGGAGCGCAAGGCAGTTACAGTACTCGAGCGCGCGACAATTGGAGTACTAGAGCGTACCTACGAAAAGGGTAGGTCTGGTATAGGGGCCACTCCTTCTACATGCCGGCATGCATACCGCCAGGTATGAAGTTTGGCATCGACGTCCGACCAACGCTCTCTCCTGCCAAGAAGGGCGTCCAAAACATCCAATAGGATCGATGAGAAAAATCCACGCGGGGCAGTCGGGGCGACTTTGGGAGAGGCTTAACAGCGCCACCCGCTCTTGCCCAGCATAGAAATTCGTAAATGCCCCAAATCGGGCAGGGCGGCGGGCCCGCTTGGAGGATTCAAACATGAGATCAGTTCGACACCACGTCATAGGCTGTGATTCATCTTACGGGTGACATTGTTCAAGCAGCGCCGACGCCAATCTTTCCTGAAAATCCACACCAAATACACCTACTACTCGCTGTTTCTTAGCACAAGTGAACCCAAAAGGGCAGCGCAGGAGTCCGAAAACCGGCTCACATGTGCGCTCAGTCGGTCACCCTTGCCGCACTGGAAACGGTGGTCTGGCTCGAATCAAGGTTCCGGCCGATGGGGAGCGGACGATGACTGGGGCCTGATTTCGTCCGGCGGCGTCGGCGAGGCATGCGGGGTACCCGAGACGTCCTTCACTCGGGAGGACGGACCGTGTTTGGCCGTGGGAAGTTGGCGTGACTGCAGGGTATACGGGAAATGCTGCTAGGAATGGGAATGGAGAACGAGAAGATGTATGGATTCCGAGCTATCTCGCTAGAGGGATTGGTTTACGTACGATCCGGCTGCCTCTTGCGGAACTGCTGTAGTTTTTCATGACGGTTCTCCAAATGATGGGCAGGTTCCCAACTGCTGTGCCCATGCCCATATCCCCCCACTTTGATCAGGTACTCCAGCCGCCTCCATCGTCGTCGTGAGTCCAAGAACTCTTCCACCTCGAACTGTCGCCTTGAATTCCATTCTCATCCTTCCGTCCATTCCGCTGCTCGAGAAGTTCGTCTGCATCTGCTTATTTGTATATCCCGCTCACTAGTGTAATACGTTATGAAATAATTATACGCTAATAATTTAATAAAAAGCAAAATTATTAAAATAATAAGTAACAAATAAACGGCCTGTTGGTTAATTCTTTACGCCAAAAAAATACCGTTAAGAAGCAACTTCACTGGATTATAAAAATAATACCTAGAAACGTAGAGTGTAAAGAACTAACGGTTATTAAAACGCCAAAACAATACGTTCAGCCTAGTAATAAATTTATATTAAAATCGTAAAATACTTTTAAATGATTTATTATTTTATAGGGCCTTCGTTATATATAAAATTCGACGATATTGATTCACTTACTACCTTTTTTTATAACAGTGCCTTTTTAAAGATTAATACGAAAACTTATAATAATTTATACTTTAAACATAATTTCAAGTTTCTGCTTTAAGCTTATTTAAATTACGGTACGATTTATATTTATTAATTTATTTAAAAGTAAGTTCAATCTTTATAATAATTTCGAAATAAGTTAGTTTTTAATAATAATTAATTTACGCGTCATAGAAGTTAGAACGGACGATTTAATAAAAGAATATAACCTTTTACACTATTAAACTGTTCAAACCAATAATCGGCTCTGTTTTTAAATAACTTTCCTTTTTATATATTATCATCTTGGTTATTTTCATCGTTATACCTACTCGTATCGAAAAACAGAAATCCTACAAACGTCCTAACCAAAAGGAAAAACGTAAAAACTTAGCCTTTCATATTCGACAGTAGGGTTTTAAAGTCATACCTTATTCTGCCTATTTTAAATATAAGGAAAAGTACATTATAACAAAAACTGCGACTCGTTATAAAAACTATGTCCTGAAAAACAGAATTACGATAACTCGGATATCTCTCTTAATTTTTTACGCAACATTACTCAAAGAACGAAACGTGTAAAGCGTAAAGGAATTTCGGCAGAAAAGCGGTTACTCCAATCGCAAAAAGAAATAAATAAGGCAATCGCTCGTTCCTAGCGATTACGTCGTTAGCAAGAATTTCTTCGGTCGAAAGGTATTAAAATAATAAATCGTAAACTTTAGTCTTTGAACGAACTAGAAAAACAGAAAAAGGTTAAAAAGCGAAACGAATATGCGGGCCGCGCAGGCTACGCAAGTTATAGATTTTATCGAATAGTCTGGAATTAAAAACACTAATTAGGTATTATTAGATAACGTAGACTAGAACATTTTCAACCCAAGCGTTTCCAACGCTACTAGTAAAAGTTTTTCGAAAAGCGCTAGGCATTCGTAAGATTTTTTACAGATTCCCAAATATTTTCGGAATTTAGGTAATTTTTCTATTTAATCAAATACTAAGTAAATCTTATTTCTTTGCGCGCGTCTAATATGTTTTCTGCTTCGTAAATTAGTGCATCCTTTATTATTTTTTCGTTTCGTTCCATACTAACTTTAATTATATCTGCTGCTAACTGTAATAAGAAAATATGAAAAGATAGATAAAGCTTAACTTTCAGAGATAGCTCTAATTTATAGTGTTTTTTTTAACGATCTTATATCAGCAGATATATTTAAAATCGTGGTTTTTATTTGGCCACTTAATCTGGATGTCTTTAGTAACTAGGTAAACTCTTTTCTCTTTCGAAAAGGTTGGTCTTTTTAATACTTTTTAATTATAATATTTGCTTATTAAGTCGCGTACACATTTAAACTTTGTTTTAATTTCTGCATATAATTATTTTAATTACTCTGACGTAAAAATTGCTTTAACGTTAACCGGTCTATCTTTATATAAATATCGGTAAACTTTAAATGTAAAACTAAAATTGGCAATTACTAGCGTTGTTTTGATACTTTTATAATAAGTGGTATTATAAGTTAACTATGTAACTAGTAACATCTTAATCTAGTTATTTTGTTCGTAATTAACATGATATTGTAGGTATGTTTTAATGTTTAGATAATTTTTCCTGTTTGTTCGTCTGTTTAAAGTTTAAATGCACTGGATAATTTGTAATTTAATCCAAGTTAAGCTATTAATCTTTGCCAGAACTTCGAAGTAATAGTGGTACTTTTATCAGCAATAATTTCCGTTAAAACTCGGTAAGTACCGAAAATATATCTAAGGAAAATGTACGCAAATTATTTCGTATTTATATTTTTATTATAAAGTAAAAAATAAGAAAATTTCGTAAATCGGTTAACGACTACGAAGATGCTATCGTAATATATTCCTATAACTAGATTTTGTAATAAAAAATTGTTAATAAAATCGAATGTAATTAAGTTTTATAGTTGCTTGGCAACTGGTAATAATTGTAGTTTTTCGTAAGGTTTATATCGTCGTATTTTTACTTTAGCGCAGATACCGCATTGCCATATTACCTTTTGTACTGTAATTTTCATTTTAAGAAAGTAATATATCCGCTGTAAACGTCCTAAGGTTTTGTAGACCCCTAGTATCTATATACCGGATATTTATATATTTCCCGTACTAGGTCCTTTTGTAAGTTTTCGGGTACCTGTATTTTATCTACCTCTTGTTCTGCTAGTTAATTAGCGTAGTATTGTTATGTATATTGGTATATATCGAGCGGTATTGTTTATATCGTAGCAATTCGCCGCTGTTTTAAATATCTTTCAAGTATGGTATCGAAGATTGTTTGCTGTACCTTGACCTTAGTGTAACGGCTATGGGCTTAACCAACTATTAAACCTAGTCGTACGGTTTATGTTGGCAGTGGTATCGTGGGAATCTGAGTAATAAAGCGATAGTTACGTCTAGTAATAGCAGATGTAGATCTAAGTAACCAAATTGTAATTGTAAGCTAGTACTATCTAGTTTAGGCTATAGGAAATAATAAGTGTATATATATTAGTCTTGGCTTAAGGTGCTTAAGCGGCTTAAACCCTTAAGCCCGTTAAGCCCTTTAAGCCGGCCCCTATTAGCTTAAGAGGCTTAAAGTGCCAAACGCTTTAAGATTTTTAAGCCAATTACGTAACTTAAAACCTACATCGGAGATATCTTCTATATCCTCCGACCGTCTTTTTTTATGCCAAGTCCTTTTGGTTATAATACGATTTCCCCCCTTTTAGGATTTTTGCCCTTAAAGATTAATTTGTTTATCGCATTTGTTTGGTAAGTAACTTCATTTTTTACATATTATTTTCTGTGTTTTAACCGCTATATTAGGTCGTATTGAAAAAAAAAGATCTTGCAAACGTAATAACGCTTTAATTCTGTTAAAACGAATCGATACTTTTAGTTTTGTTATGTTTTTTAATATATCCTGTTTTCGTTACAAATCTAAACGGAAGGTTTGTAAAGTATACCTTAATTCGGAGAAATGCTTTCGTTGCGTTAAGCATGGTAGTTTTTGTGATTTATTTGGTTCCTTAGTTTCTGAACATTAACGGCTTTTGGATGAGGAAAAGCGATTGGAACGGGAAGAAGAACAGGCGCGAGAGGCCCTCCGCTCCGCCGCCAATAAAATCGATCGCCTTCAAAAACTGCGGAAGGTCCTTCGCCAGCGCGGGGTCGAAATGCTACGTCGGGGTATTTAAAGTGCGGAGGCGATGGAAGAATTTGAACGTTTGGAGCGAAAGCAACAATAGTTGGAAGCTGAGGTTGCGTCGGCGCAGACCACCTTGCCTGCCAATTGGCTACCTGGTAACCTAGACTGGGGTATTCTTATCTTTAGCGCTTCCGACGTTACTGGTGAAAGTTTTTTTAGAAGGCGCTGGGCGTTCGTAAGGTTTTTTGCGAGTTCCCAGGTATTTTCGGAGTTTGGGTAATTTTTCCACTTGATTAGGTACTGTATAAATCCCTTTTCTTTGCGTATATCCAGTATTTTTTCCGCCTTGTAAATTGATGCATTTTTTTTAACTTTTTCGTCCTATCCGGTATTAACTTGGATTGTATCTGCTGCTGACTCTAATAAGGAAATATGAAAGACTGGATGGAGCTTGACCTTCGGCGGTAGCTCCAATTTATAATTATTTTCTGAAATTTTCTTAGCGATTTTGTATAGGCCGATATATTTGAAATCGAGTTTTTTATTTGGCCTTTTGGTTTAGATGTTTTTGGTGGCTAGGTAAACCATTTTCCCTTTCGAAAAGGTTAGTTCTTTTAATCTTTTTTGGTTGTAATATTTGCTTATTTGGTCGCGTACGAATTCGAGCTTTAATTTCATTTTTGCGTGTAGCTGTTTTAGCTGTTTTGAAGTAAGAATTGCTTTAACGTTAGCTGGTTTATCCTTATACGAATTTTGGTAAACTTTAGGTATAAATCCAAAATTAGCAGTTATTGGCGTCGTTTTAATGCTTTCGTAGTAGTTAATGTTATAAGCTAGCTATATAACTGGTAATTTTTCGACTTAATTATTTTGTTCGTAATTGATATAGTATCGTAAATACGTTTTTAACGTTTAATTGGTTTTTTTTATCTGTCCGTTTATTTAAAGTTTAAATGCGTTGGATAATTCGTAATTTAATTCAAGTTAAGCTATTAATCCTTGCTAAAATTTCGAAGTAAAAGTAATACCTTTGTCCGAAATAATTTCCGCTAAAAATCCGTAAGTATTTAAAATATATTTAAGGAAAATATATGCTAATTGTTCTATATCGGTATCCTTATTATAAGGTAAGAAATATAAGAATTTCGTAAATCGATTAACGATTACGAAAATATTGTTATAATGTATTTCTGTAACTGGGTTTTTTAATAAAGAAAGCTTGGTAATAAAGTTAAATGTAATCGAATTTTATGGTCGCTTAACGACTAGTAAAGGTTGCAATTTTCCGTAAGGCTTATGTCGTTGTGCCTTTGCTTTAACGCAAATATTACATTATTATATAACCCTTTAAACTATAGTTTTTATTTTAAGAAAGTAATATATTCTTTATAAACGTTTTAGGGTTTTGTAAATTTTTAGGTATTTATATATCGGGTATTCGTATATATTTCGTATCAAATCCTTTTGTAAATCTTTAAGTACTTATATTTTATCTGTTTGGTATTTTGTTAATTAATTAACATTATATTATTAGATGCGTTAATATATATTAGCTGGTATCGTTCGTATTGCAGCAATTCTTCGTTATTTTAAGTATTTTTCGGATGTAATATTGAAGATTATCTGCTATATTTTAACTTTAAGTTCTTTCAGATTAGGTCGTTTGCTAAATACGTTTATTTTGCCATTTTTTAATTCTTTTCGATAGATAATAACGTAATCGAATTTAAAAAGGCTTTTTACGTAACGCAATTATTTTTCGATAAGTTTTCGTATCGTAAAAAAGTATATAATGTTTTTATAATCCGTATATACCTTAATTTGATACATATTGCCTTTAAGATAATATTTAAACTCCTTAAAGGCATTAAAAATAGCTAAGAATTCCTTATCGTAAATAAGATAATATAATTCGGCTTTATATAGCTTATAAAAATAAAACGCAATCGGATAAAGTTTTTCTTAATCGTTTCGATATTTAATTATAACTTTTAAAGCGTAATCCGAAACGTCGGTTTCTAGTTTAACTGGTTGCTTTAAGTCGTATATAATCAATATTAATTTATTAATAAGGGTATTCTTAATTTGCTAGAAAATTTTTTTTTTAAGTTTATTTAAATAATTTGTCCTTTTTGGTAAATTCCGTTAATAATATGGCCATTTTGCTGAAATTACGTATAAATCGTCGGTAATAATTGGCGAATCCAAGGAATACTTATATCTTTTTAACGTTAATAGGTTACGCTTAGTTCTTAACTGCTAATAATCTTTTAAGATTTATGCAAATTTATCTTAATATAATAATATGTTCTAGGAATTCGATTTTTTGTTTGTAAAAATAACTTTTTTCGGTATTAATTAAAAGTTTGGCGTTTTATAACGCTTATAGAACTTAATAAACGTATTCTTTATACTTTTCTTTCGTTTTTGAATAAATAAGAATGTCGTCGAGGTAGCAAATAACAAAAATATCCAGGTATTCTTTTAATACATAGTTTATTATTCGTTAAAAGGTTATTAATACGTTAATTAATTTTATAAAAATAATTAAGTATTCGTATAAACTATATTTTGTTTTAAAGGTTGTTTTTTATTTATATCCTTTCTTAATTCGAATTATGTTATAAGCATTTCGAAGATTGATAATTATAAACCATTTTGCTTTTTATAAGCGATCTTTTATTTCAGTAATTAATGGTAACGGCGTTTTGTTCTTAACGGTAATGTCGTTAAGTTATCGATAATCTACTATTAATCGAAGCTTTTCCCCTTTTTTCGGTACGAAAAATATAAAGTATTTAACTGGTAATTTGGAACGTCGAATCCATCCTTTTCGAAATTTGTTTTCGAAGTAATCGCGGAATATATATAATTCTATATGGTTTAAGTTATATATCGGATAAAAAGCGGTATTTTTGCCATTTTTAAGGATTATTTCATAATTTTATTCGTTATATTTTGGTAATTTGGTATTAAGTTTTTTGCTAAATAACTTGTCGTATTTATAATATTATAAAAGTACTTTAATTATCCATTTTGGTAACTTTTCGGGCGGTCGTTTTAAATCGTTATTTATTTACTTAAATTTTATTTTAAAGTTAATAATAATACGTCGTATTTTTCGATTATGCTTTTTTTTTAATATGCCGTATATTTTTAAGTAATAAGGTTTCTGCCGTTTTTTTATGCCTGTATTTGTTTACCTTATCGATTAAATGTTAAGATTTTTCGTCGTTTGGCTTATCGTTAAAAAATAGATCGTAATTTATTTTGCGAATTTTCTAGTTAATGGCCGGGTTATATTATTCTAACCATGGTAAACCTAGGATTAAATCGAAATTTTCGATAGCGATAACGTCGAAACTAATAGTTTATCTTTTTCCTTCGATAAAAGTTTTAAAGTAATTAATTTTATATCGGACTTATTTATCGTCGTAGTTAAATATTTAACCTTCGGCGTTTTCGACCTCGTAAAAGTATTTTTTATCCTTTTATGGTAGCTGTAGTTTGTTAATTATTTTTAGGGCGATATAGTTACCTTTTGTTACGCCGTAATTTATAAATACGGTATATTGCTTATTTTTAATTCGTACTTATATCGTTATAAGTTTTTTTCGTACTATTCGCATCGCATTTAAAGCTTTTTTAAGGTATTGCTATTTACTTTCGTTTTTTCTGCCAGCTTAAAGTCCTATTACAGGTAGCTTGGATCTTTTGGGCTATTTTCGAATTGCTAAATTCTTTTTTTAAGTTTTTTATTTTCGTTTTGGATTTATTTTAACTGCTGTTTTTGTCGGCGTAGCGTTACTGTTAAATGTATTACTTAGTTTTGGAATGTTTCTTTGGTAATATATTTTAGCTTTAAGGTTTTCCAGTTCAAAAAAAAGCGAATTTCCTTTTATATAACTAATCGCTTTTTTAGGTCCTCCGTAAAGGCTAGCTAAATTTATAAATCGGTAATTATTTTCTAGCAGTATTTTTCCATTATTCTTTAAATTAATTCTTTTTGCGTTTAATAATCGCATTATTCGTAATAGTACTAGGGCTTATATACAAGGCAATATTTTCCTTCTGGCTAACTCCTGGTTACTGCCAGCTCGTCGATCTCTTCCATCGTTACGGCTTCTCGTATATAGCGATACCATTTCTAATCCCTAGGATTACTTCTAGTTCGATTCTTAAAATCGAAACCTTATCGCTACATGCGTATAATTCGTCGTGCGATATATTTTTTTTTGTTTTCGTATATCTCGCACTGCGGTCGTCAACAGCTAACCGCGTAAAGCTTTTCATGCCGATCGGGTTTTCCTAGGCATAAATTTTCGTCCTATCTTTAGTATTCCTTTAGTCATGTATTAAGTACTAACTGGTTGTTTTTCTATTACCGTTTTTGCTATGTATGGGAAGGTGGCTTATCGTCGCTTAGCTTTTTCCATCCCTTGTACTTCTGTAGCTATTAGGTAACAGTAAGTCCAGTAGTTTTAATTTCTTTAGCCTTTTTGGCTCCCGCTTAGGCTAGCTTTTTCGCTTTTTTTATCCGCTGTCGCATTTTAGGTAAAGGGTTGTTGTTATTTTTGGCGTAAATTATATTAATCGTTTTTCTGTCGCCAGGTTCCTTTTTATATTGATTTTTAAGAATTAGAACTTAATGTACCTTTTTCGGGTTTTTGCATTTTCGCGTAATATGTCCGGGTTTACCGCAGTTATAGCAGGTAAGGGATTTCTTATTTTTCGACTGGATAGCCCTTAATTTTATAAGCTTTAGTTAAGTTTTATAGGAGGTAAAAGGCGTAGGACGCTTTCGACCTTGGTTAGTTCCTTAAAATTTGAACCGTAGGGCGAATTGTCCTCGTCGTTCTTATCGTCGTTCAAACTGTCGATTGTCGATCTTTATAGCTTTAGCGATGTATTTGTCGAATGCGTTAAGTCGTTCGATTTTAATAATTTCGTCCTTAATAATATTTTTTAGCCCTTATAAAAAACGTCGATCAGGGTATCGTCTTTATCATCGACCCATCCTGTCAGATATAGGGGACATCAGTTGTGTTGTCTTGGATGACTAGTTGCAGGTGCTCTGAATCGCTCACTGCAGTTTATATGGAGACTAGCCACGGAACATA
>QJNY01000963.1:0-11451 GCA_004155945.1 Monosporascus sp. mg162
ATCAGTCGAGAAATTGCGTGCTTACGGAGGCCCAGCAGTCGGCTTCAAAGTGAGGCTCTATGGGACTGAGGTATCAATCTATCCTAACCGTAAAAACCATTAATCAGTCATCGTATTCGAAGGTACTGGGTATAATACCTATCGTGCAAATTACATCGTGTAATGATTTTCTGTGTATTTGGCTCAGCCTGGAAAATAAGGCTTGAACCCATTCGACCTTGTAAAAAAAAGATACGTAAAAACGTCCGGTTCGTTATCGCGACGAAACCGCTTCGCCTTCTGTTTCGTACGATACGACTGCCACTTTTTCCTTGGGTATACAACTACTTGGTTCAAAAGCTTAAACTAGTTAAAAGCCAACGTTTTTATCGATTATTTACCTTCGTCTAAGGTAATATGAATTATTTTAATTTCGAGTAATAAACTTTCCGGCGGGCAGCGGAATTTAGGCCCTTTTGCGAAAGTTACAAGTTTCCCGTATAGCGTATTATGGTATTTGCTTATAATAGCGTCCTAATTAGTAAAAGTAATAAATTCCTACCAACTTTCGCACGTTAATAGCCTATCGCGCATTCGTTTTTCTTTTAATACGTTAATCAAACGGTAAATCCAAACGGTTAAACTATAAGATTGGCCTGTATCGTTACAAAGGATCCAAGCGCGGATAAAGCTTTCGAATCCACTTTCCGTCCGTCGCTGTTGCCAAAATGCCAACGTACGTCTGCGTATATCTTGTTCCGTTAGGCTGGCGCGGTAAACTGGGAGAATTCGGATTCGTCGTATTATAAAAGGAGAGATAATGACGCGACGTGTTCGGGCTGTAGCTGATGAACACGTTAATGTTCGGGAGTAGCAAAAGGGACCTGATCAGGACCAGAATAGTACTAATAATAAGCTATAACGTAGGAAATAGTATAAATATATATATAACCATAAGAAACGTTTGGTTGTTAAGTTATTACGGCTTTTTGTTTTTCTAAAGAAGTAAATCTATAAAACGAACCCTTTTTTCGCACAACTACAACTCAGGTCTCGCTGGCTCGTTACGGGAATTTGGAGTTTGATTAGTTAATTTTTAGCGTTATGGAGCGGTACTTGAGTGACTTCGAAGAAAATGGAGAACGAGTCAGCGGAGCCTGAGCTAGCTGAGGTAATTCACGCCGTAGTTAAATATATTTCGGATATATTTGTTTTCGTAAACGAATCGGATATTAGTAAGCTTAATATTAACCGTTGTTACGGCTAGGTACTTAAAGGCTTTATTTTTTTTATACGACAGGTTTTAAAGCGAAGCCGTTGTTTTAATATATTGCTGGCGGTTACAGTTGACGGATTATTGTATACCTTTCTTTATTAAGGGTTTACTAACCGTAAAAGTTTTACTTTATAGTTAAAAAAAAGGGTGTTGCCGTTAATAAACTGGTTTTCTGGGTTACGTTTTGTATTAATAATAGACAACGTTAACTTCTATTATTCGGACGAGATATACACGATATGTAAAAAAGTTAAAGTGAAGTTATAATATCTTTTTTTCCTGTTTACTTAAATTTAATCTTATTATAATATCACAAACAAGTAGTCTGGAGGAACAAGTGGTTTGGATGGTTTTTAGCACTTCGCAACAATAAATTTAAACAACTTAATAATAATATATCGCATTAATTAAAATTAATCGGATTCTTTTTCGCTAAACGTATTTACAACTTTTACATAAGTACGTGCATTATGTCCAGGCTTGCCGCAGACGTTATATTTCCGTTTCTTAGTTTAACCCTTTTACGACGACCTCTTTTAACTGTTGTTAGCTGTATTTTTTTACCATCCTTTTTTCTTAAGCCAAAAAAGTTTGTCCTTTTTGTATAATAAATATTCCTCCTTTTTGAAGACGTTTATTTTTGGTTTTACGATGTTTGCTTAAGATACGGTTCGTTTCGCGTAATTAGGCAGCTTTTTCTCCAAAAAAATACATTTTCGTACAAAATTACTAAATAACTTTTGGTTAAGAGATAAACCGATTTAGCCATTTTAGTTAACGAGCTACCTTGTTAGTTTCTAATTTTCTTCTGTAAATAACGTAATTACCGCGTAATTCTTTTGGATATTTTTAAGGGTTTTCGCGGGTGAGGAACGAATGAAACCGGCAGAGGTCAGCGGGGAGACGGTCGGCGTAGACATAACTAAAAGAACCCCCAATTTGAAAAGGACGTTATTAGAATCGAATGGAATAAGACCAGCTTTTGCGAATCTAGATTTGATGTTATCGGACGTTATAGCAGCTTGGAACGCGTCGTAAAAGCCGGCGAAGAAATCTTCTTTGGCAATATAGGTATGATAACGTCGTATTAAGTTTTCGATGTATCGCGAATAAGCGCGCTTCAAAACAGAAAAACAAGATATATCAAAAGGTTAAAGCCGCTGCGAAAAATGCGCGGGTATATAAAGCGTAATAATGTTGTTATTGGCGCAGTATTTTTCGAATTTTATCGAATAATAGGTTTTATAGCCGTTAAAGATAAGGAAACGTTTCGAACCTTTCGTACGCGCCCGAATATGCTTGTCAAAATACTGGATCTATTCGAGACTTAATTTATTTATTATCCAGTTATTATTACTTAATGCGATTTTTTAATCGGCTAATGGCAGTAATTTATCGCGGTACTACGACTTAAGATGATTTTTCCCCGTTATAATAATAAATAGCAGTATAGCCTAACTTTAGAAATTAATAGCCTGGATAACTGTAACCCATTTTTTATTTTCTCATTGCGCTTATTTATGTTTTTTACGTTTTTTGGTACTGGTAATTATTATACCCGTTGCTATAAGAAACTTTATTAAAAATCTAGTTTTGTCGAAGTTGTAGATATCCTTTTTTGCGATACCGTACTTCGCAATCATAGTCCGAATAAGTTCTAACTACTTGCGAAACGTTTCTTGATGTTCGTATAAAACACGTTAATAATCGATCTTTCGATTTAAACGCGTCTAGAATTTTTGTTGCCGTTTAACAAAGTTCGACGCGCATTTAATTTTAACGCGTTTTACAACACGTTAGGCAAGTAATATATTGGCTATATTTTTAACGTGCCAAAGCCGGACAAGAACCGTTCGCGTATTTAAATTAAGGATTCGGTCGACAATCGATTCTTTTTTTCGGTCGGTGTCAATATTCGCGATTTGGGTATATAGTCGCTTTAAAAAGATGTACCAGTATATCGTATCTGCAAAGTAAGATGGAGGATTTCATATATAGAACTAAGTTTCGCATAACTAAGTTTCGGGTTTCGTTTCTTCCCCTGAACGGCTAAGTTTATTTTCGCTTTTTTTGTAAGCCGTTCTATGTTGTTGTAGTTGAGAAATGGACAATTGAAGTTGGGTGATTGGAATGTGTCAAAAATCATCCAGACTACTTGTCCATCCAGACTACTTGTCTGTGACGTTAACGTTTTTCACGACTTTAAAGCTTATATTCGTCGTTACGTTAGATATACGCTTAACGATTTTCGTAACGACGAACGATTCGAGTTACTTTTCGCAAATTATTACGAACAGGTTACATACTAGACGGAAAGAATTAAGAGTTATTTAAGACCGTACGAGTAGATTAAGACTTAATTAATTAAAATATATACAGTAGGAGACCAACGTATTAGATTATTGCTAAACTCTTTCCCGTATTAAATATCTATATCCGTATTTGTATCCGTATCTTTTAACCTTTTTTTTCAAGTAATATTGTTCTAGGGTACTAGTTATGCCGATTATTGTATTTTCCCTTATCCTAATTGTCCGAAACTTTAAGGTGGTATCGACGGCGAGCTTCGAATAACTGCTCCGCTCCGTATACAGGTATTAAAAAAGTTTAAAGGTTTAGGGAATTTATAGGGAAATTAAGTTGTTAATAATACGTCAATATATAAAGAATACGGGTGTTAATAGGTATTAATAAATATTAATATGCGTTATAAAATCATTGTCATTTTTTAAGTATTATATCTTTAAAACGGTTATACGTTTTAAAGCAATTTATCGGTGTTTACGCTTTGAGGGATAGGAAGCAAAAAATTACGAATAAGTAAGTCGAAGAAATCGTTATTTGTTTACGCTAAAAGATATAGTATAAGAGGTAACTGTTGATCGTTATAGTTGCTCGCTCTAACCGTCGAATTCGACAGATTTTGAGATAACTAGATGATTCTATTATGTAATATATTCCGTTAATTGCTGTTGTAATCTGTTAGCCTAAAGCTTACTAGCCGCTATACTTAAAAAGCCTTCTCCGAAATAATTATATATAATATTCGTGTTGTTATTACTACCGTTATTCCGGCGCTTTAAAGGTCTAGCTTCCGGAGCTTCTAAAAGCTGGCCTGCTTCGCGCCATTTTTTAACGTTTTCGAATTCGGCGTCCGCCGCGTTTATTTTTATTTTTATTAAGCTCGTTATATAGCTCAATCGAAGGCATTTTATATGTGTCGTCGTATCAGTTAATATCGTTATACCAGCAAACGAACTGTTGGAGTATTATATTGTAGTGGCAAGCACCGTTTTTAACCCAACATATTTAGAGATTAACGCCCTTATAGTTAGGACAACTTTTGCCTCTTCTTCTTTTAAACGTATTCGATATGGCTTTACCAATCTTGAAGCCTTTGTCGAATTCGGCCTGTATACCGGAAGTAGGCAGAGATAAGTGTCTCGTAATGGGCTTTCAACTTGTTGTAAAGGTTGTTAAGAGAGGGTTTTTAAAAAAGAAAGTACCTAAGAGGAAGGGTTATAGGCGTAAGTATTTTTATAGCGCTTATAACGTTACGGTTTCGAGAAGTTCTAATAAAGAGACTATCGTTACCGCGGGTTAACTGTTACAAAATATGATTATTGAATTGGGACGGAGAGACTCAGCCCTGATCAGAGCATTTTTAAAGAGAGTGTTATAATAGAATAGCCGAATAAAGCGGTAATAAAGGCAAACGCAAACTGTATTAACGGTGTTGAATCAGACTGTAAAGTAAAGCATAAGTACGAAAGGTGATAAACATGTTTCCGGGATTGCGCCCGGCGAAAAGAGTTCCTAAAAATACACATATAAAGCTAACTAATTGATTAGTTAAGCCATACCCCCTGGCCTAGTACCCTGTCCTATTCTAAACCTCCTTTCTTGAGGTAAGATTGTTTTTAATCTATTTTGAGAAACAAATAAAAACATAATGTAATAAACTTCCAACGTCGTAAACTATATATAAAACTCAATAATTAATCTGATTAGCGTTTACGCAGTTTATCTTTTATTATTCTTAATTTAGGACTTCGTTTTCGATGTTTAGCCAGATCTTTCTACTGCTTAGCCCTTTTTTACTTCCTTTGAGCCTTGTTCTTTGGTTTCTTTGTATTGATCAGTACCTTGTACCTAGCCTAGTTAGGCCATCCTTTTAGGAAGTATAGTTCAGGTTTCTGCCCCACATCCTCGAATATATCTCCTATCTACTTGTACGGTATAACATATTAACCTTATACCATTGCCATTGTTCGCCGATTACCAATCTTCGGTCGGGGCTTGTACTTTATTTCGAATAGTAATTTCGTAAATATTAGATTAGAGCGTATAGCTTTAAATATCGATAGGCCAATTTAAATTGATAAGAACAAAGGCATTAATATCGTAAGTAGTCGTTCTAATAATCAACGGAATTAATTAGGGCGTTGCTTTAATTGACGTCGTTTATTATAGCATAGTCGGTCAGATTAATTAATATCTGGCTTATCGTTATTTGTTTCAGCTAGTAAGGACGAAAGGTTGTTAGGTCATTTTTTTACGTTTCTTTTAACCTTTTCCTTTTTTAGATTCAGGTTTAGGTATTATTTAATTATGTTAATAATGTTATATACCATTTGATATCGTTCAATCTTTATCGTATCGGTTATAATTTTATTTCCTGATTTTGAAAGTTACGGGTAATAATGTAAAAGATCTAGATAATTTATAATTTATAAATATAATGTCTGGTTTGAGCGGGCATTTTAACGATCGTTATACGGGCAGGCGGATTGTTAAGTTTTAATCCTTTTTATGCTCTTCGGTATAATTAAGATAATAACTAAATACGATTATAAGTGGCATAAATGTTGAATATTAATTTTAAGCGCTTTGATTAAACGTATAACATATTAACTTAATGTTTTATCGGACCTTTATTTATCTAAATTTTGATTTAGGCGACAACTTAAACGTATTTTAGGTTTTCAGTAATAATCGCCTTTTCGGCCTTATTAAGGATTAGTTTAGACTTGTTATATGCGATTATTTATCCAGCTTTTTAAATAATAACTAATATTTTTAAAGGTACGTTTTAGCCGATTATTAGGTTAAAAGTAATAAGATTTTTGGAACGTAAATAAATTTTGTTTTAAATAATTATAAAAGTTCGCTATAATTTAGCAGTTACTAAGTTACTTTAATACTCCGTAAATTAATATAGCAGCGGGGTAATATTTTTCTATAAACGTTAACTGTTTATATCCTTTGAGTATATGGAAATAGCCCGATTAAAACGAATTTAAAGCGTAACATTTACAAAATTAAGGATAAAACTGTTATTATGCTTTTTCTGAAAGAAATTATGTTATGTTTTCGTTTTTTTATATAATTATATTAGCTAATAATGAGAACTTTTTAAAATTTAAGATGTTTAGTTTTTTAAAACTTTCGCACTTACTTTACATAGTACGCTTCTTAGACGACAAAATAATAATTAGAAATAAATTAATTAATATAGTTAAGTACCTATACTATTAAGTAATTAGGAATAATAATAATAACTGGAATTAATATGTAGTAAATATATGTAAGTATATTAATATGGTACAAATACTTTGCAAACGTTAAGGTATAATTGTTATACAAGTACAGAAATTTGCCAAAATATCTTAACAACTTATACGTTTAACTAATCAAGTACATATGAAACTAATGTAGCGAATTTTTGCAGATAAAACGTATACGCTGAGGAAATTCCAGAAAGTTTTATTCGAAGTTATATAAAAGAAAATACCGTCCTCGTCGCTTCTTTTAATCAGGTATATATATTCGTTTTCGCATTTATACTTCTTTTACAACTTTTTTATAATACTATTTTAATTTTTCCTTCGAGATTATATTTATTTTAACCTAATATATACCCAACTATACATAACTATCTTTATTGCATTAATTAATACCATCATAAATTTTCGTTAACCATCAAATTTACGTAGTTCCTAAGGTTTTCGCGGAAGTATAAACCTAAGGTAATTTGGTCCGTCCTATAAAAAAATCGTCCATTAAGAAAAAGTCCGGACCAGATAATAAGCCTTTAAATTCTGGTACTAAAAAACCTATCGATCCTAAGGTTAACGTAAATATCAATATATTGGACCGTATTTTTAATTAACGTCGTAAGATCTTAACAGCGTCCAATTCATCCATATTTTCCAAACTATTAACCCGTCGTATCGATAGGCTTTTAGGTAATATTCGAGATTTAAAACCTTTATATAATCCTAAAACCATTCGCAAATCACAGAACCTAATATATTGTCGAGCACCCATTTTTAACCTTACCCTTATCTTCTAAAACAAATTCCGCAATATAAGCCTTAATTAAAATATTTTACTGCCAGAAATACCGGTTATCGATAATCTATTACTTTTAAAACCTTAGCCGGCTCGATATATACTTCTATTAACAGAAGTAACTAAGATACCTCCAAAATCCAATCCGGTCTTTAGTATCGTTAAACAGATAATCGGTAGTCGTCGATCAATATCGGCTGACCTTATTTTAATTAACATGTCGATACCCTGTAATAGTTTTGTCGCTAGGCTTTTATTCAATAACTTCGATAATTCCAGCAGGTTTTCGTATTATTAATCGGGTCTCTAAACTATATACTAGTATTAAAACGTTACATTTTTGCCGTATTTATTTCGATAATGGTTAAAACGTAATCAAATTTTATAATAAGCATAATACTATATACTACGTTATATTTAAGTATATCGTAGTAAATATTTAGTGTATTCGAAAATATCGTTAGTAAAACCCGCTAATTAATATAAATGTTCGGGGTTATATTTATTAACGATATCGGTAATCCAGTTATTAATCGGTATATATAGTATATAATCGAAGGTAAAAACTTGTAGTCGCTCGCAAATGCCTAATTTAATATAATTAGGTACCTTTAGTTAATGGAAAACTTAATAACGTATTTAACATACGTCGAAATTTATCGGGCCAATTTTTTAGGTTACTTCATAGCTATTTTTGCCAAGGATCCTAAATACGTTATTAATTTTTTTATTTAGGCATGCGGTATACCGAACCTTGTATCTTGCGAACTTTGCGAAAAACGGTATGTAATATCGGAACATCCAAATTAATACGGAATATATTTATTCTTTAAGTAATAATCGATTCCTAGGTTTTTTAACGGGGCTTATAGTAATTATATCGGGTTTATCGAAAGATATAATTGCACCTTCAGGAACGAACGGTTTAAAGTATTTAAGGTTAGCTTTTTTCGATTACTATGAATGAAAAAAGATATTCGCGTAAAAACTTATCCCATTATCAAAATACTCGATAAAAATTAACTTCGAAATAAAATAAAATAAATATATTACTAATTCCCAGTTGCGGGCAAATACAACGAAACGTGCTGATCATAAGTAAAACATAGTAATTATCGTATAAGATGTTGGTAAGCGGAATAATAAGGAAATTTTAAAAAATATTATACTTTAATTCTTCGTTATTAATTACGTTAATCTTTTCGGTTTTCCTAATAGTATCGACTTTATTATATCGCTGTCGTTTATAACCGTATAACCTTCGAATTAGCTATTAAGTATTTGCACCTTAATATTTGTTTTTATAAGTCTTAAAACTTTAAGCTACCAATTCTTAAGTAACTCGATACTCACAACATCCGAAATATCCAATATCGTGTCGTCGGATTGATCGAAAAGTAATCTCGTTTAATCTTTTATATAGCTTAATCGGCTCCTAATATATTTTTCAATTTTTACAAATTATTTTAATCTATTAAAAAAAACGGTACCTTACAAGTTTATTTCAACAACTTTTTAAGCAATAAGTACTTAAACTAATAATATTACTAATTAAATACGGTCCAGTTTGACGATACTTTAGCTTTATATCTCTAAATATATTTATATATCGTACCCTATTATATAATAATAATAAATCGTCTACCTTTAAAAGTTTTATTTTTTATCTTATTTTTATCTCTCTTATTCGCCAGTTTAATAACTTTACGACGCTAATCAGCGATTACCTTAGTAACCTTAACTACGTTTTTAGCTTTTCTTTTTAAAAGCCGAATCCTTTACGCAATCAAATCTCTTTTCGGAATATTAGGGTTCTAAATTATAATTTTCCAGGTCGGTAGAATTCTCTCGATGGGTAAAAATACTTTTTATCCGTACAGCAGTTCATAAAGGCTAAGGCCGTAACTATTTATAATGGTATTGTCGGCGAAGACCATCTTAGGCAAAAGCTTAACTTATCCTTTGCTAATTCTATTCGTCGCTTTTATTAAAGCTTTAATAATCGAGATATATCGTTTTTCGACTACGCCTTATTATTAAGCTGCGTATGCAGCACCAACTTTCCTTTTAATCTTTAATACGTTATAAGCTGTAATAACCTCGCTTTTATTCTTTAAACCTCCGTTAATCTTAATCTTAACCGGAATACCATATTAATAAAAAACGTACTTATTTAAAAACTTCTTAATCGCTGCTAACGTAATTAATGGCAAGGCTTTAACTTCTAGCTAACCGGATAATTCGCATTTAGCTTCGATAGTAACTTTACAACTATCGTTATTAAGCATAAATTAAACAGCGATTACCTAAATAACAGCTATATTAATCGGCTGCGAAAATCCATAGCCTTTTTCGAAGCGTCGATCGGCTACTTTTTGGCACTTAACATACGCAAGCATTACCCTCCGAATATAGCCAAACATGTTACGCCAATAATACAAAGCTGCTATAAGACGATAAGTCGAATTTCGCCCCTTATAACTACAATTCTTATGATATTATTTAATTACCGTAAGTTGCTTTTATTCGGTGTTAACTACTCGCCAGCTGCCATATCTTTGATTTGCCTTACGTCAAAAGATACCGTTATAAACAAAGTAATTCAACGTTTCGAATTTAAAAACATTCTTTTTTTACTTAAAGCATTATGAAGCCGATCAGAAAAATCCAATATCCTTAAGAACCTGGCGTACTTTTATAACTTCTTAAACCAATTCCCGATAAAAGGTCCTTATCGCCGATCCGTATCAATAAGTATAAAGGTTATATTAATTATAATAAAATTAAACCGAATAACATTAAGCTAAACATTAATAAAGTTATCCACTTTCCTTTTTATTAATCGTCTAACGTATTAAAGGTTCCGGGTAATTTTCTGGACAAATCGTCCGTAACTAAATCTTGCTTGCTAAAGATATATCTAATTTCGAAATTGTATATCTTTATCTAAACGACTTAACGAATAACTACCGTATTAAGTAAAAAGCTTAAAAAGTTATTAAGTTGAATTATTAATACTTTAAGGTCAATTTCTAGTACAAATCCAACTTAATAAATATAACTCCGGAATTCTCTGAAGATTTTAAAAATAACTCGATATTCCAGTTATTAACGGCGTAAATATAAAATATAGAAAGCTACGTTTAATATAGAACGATTAGTTTATTTTGTTAATAGAATCGATAATTGGCCGGTAAATTGCGTAAATTTAAGAAAATTAATTATCCCAAATACGCGTTATCTTAATCGGAAAGGCTTCGATACAAAAATACATATATATCCCCTGAGAAAGTTATTTCGTAAAGCCGAAAAAGCCTATTTACAAAGTTATAGGGAAATATAATTTTGAAAAATTGTTAATTAATTTTTTGTTAAAGACAAATAGGTATATGTTTACAAGTTCGATAAATATAGCTAGTTGCAAAAATGTAAGATACGTTTCGTCGTACGAAGCGATTAATAACTTAAAAACGCTCATGGTAATATATATATCTATATATTTACTTTAGCTAGAAAGTTATTTAAAACGTTAATCGTTATTACGGCTAAATTCGACTTAAAACTTAAGCAATATAATACGGTAAACGCTTTCGTTAACGCTAATTTACCGTATAAAGTATATATAAAAATATCTTTAAGATATCTATATCGTAATAAGATTTTCCTAATTAAAAGGTATTATATAAATTAAAGAAATTATTATTACTTTAGCAAAAAGAATTTATTAAAACGTTTAAAACTTTTAAAACTTAATTCTGTTCTTTATAAATCTTATTATTTTATTCGTAAAAAAGTATTTATCTTTTTTTATAAACGATATCCTTATAGCGTATTGCAAAAAA
>QJNY01000964.1:0-11397 GCA_004155945.1 Monosporascus sp. mg162
CCCCCCCCCCCCCCCCCCCCCCCCCCCCCCCCCCCCCCCCCCCCCCCCCCCCCCCCCCGCAAGCGATGGCGGGGAAATAGACTATGATTGGGCTGGTGCTGATACAGCATTCAGGTACGAATTTCTCCAATCCGTTTAGCGCCGGCCCCTTGGGTGTTTGAGAGTATGGGCCCTGGCCAACTGTTTCGAGAATACCAGCTGGTCTCTGATGGGCTTAAGTCAGAAGGAATGGAATAACAAATCGGTAAAGCCGCAACCAGGTCTTATACTGATACGTAGTGGTATTGGTTCAGGAAGCGAAATGTTTTGAAACATTTGTGGGTATAATCCACTTCCTGGTAACGCCGCCCTGTGAACCTGAGCGCTTAAGTTCGGAAGGCGGCTAATAGGGTGTAAAGATTATCGCGTGAAATCGCTAAACTGTAAGCATGGCTATTTCGCTGGAAGGCATCCCAAGCAAGAGCTCTGAGATCCTATGCCTCTAAATTTACAATCGCCAGGCAAATTGCATGCGGTTTAGACCAAACGAGGACCTTCAACGAGGGACTACCCCAGCGCCCAGCGAATCCGCTTCCTAGTTGGCATCTAAATATGGTTCAGGCCAATTACCTAGGGACGACGTTGATGCGGTTGGACTGCCTCGATCATACGGGCAACCTGGGTGAGCGAAGAGATCATTGCACGCCAGCATAGCATGGCAAGATGGCGTATGATGGAGCAATTCATGGCTTCGCAGATCTAAAAGGTAAAGCTAAAGATGCGCTTGTAGTCAAAGAGATGTTTGGACTGTTCCCAATGCGTCTGCTTGGAATGCAGACCATGCTTCCGCGAAAACGGAGGACAAAGCCATTGAGGTCTTGGATCACATTCCAAAGAATAATTTCCGGAGAGAGGTTCTCAAAAAGAGCTAATGGCGATTTGCCGCACCTTTTCTTTCTCCTCATCTCTGCCATCCCCCCGTGTTGCGTGAGTTAGCAGGTATCAATCGTATAGAAATCCGCCAAGATGGCCTTCGAGGACCCGTTCCACTCGACCCTGGAGAGCGCCTTGGACTATGATTTCGTCACCGAGCTGGCGCCCGGCGTCTGGAAGGTCTACGAGAAAGACCACAAGTTCGAGCTTCTCGCGTACGACATAACAGATCAGTTGTTCACAAACCCGGAGCAGCCCTGGAACGGCAAGCGCACCGAACTGTGGGAGCTACTGCAGCCGGATAACAGCGCGGGGATCCTCCTGGATTCGGTCTCGCAGATACTGCGGCACGAGAACCTGGTCTCTCTGGTCGACGTGGTGCAAGTAAGGAAGAGCAACTTCGGTGGCCCGTACAGCCGCGAGCGCTGGTATACGATCTGGGAGTTCTGCGATGCAGGGAACCTCGCGAACCTGCTGGTCCGCGACGTAAAGTCCAGCAAATACATAGATGTCACCACTGATGACGGGGTGGCACGTATTAAGGTGCGGGAAGCGAAGGTAGATGAGACGGACAAGCAGGAAACCAAGAAACAAGGGAAGGGAAAGGGGAAGGAGATCAGGAAGGAGGGTATGAATGGCGAGCGGAAAGAGACAAGAACCAATATCCAAGAGGGACATGTGCCCCCAACCGGCGAGCGCACCGCAACATACATTGACTTCACAAAGCTGCAAACCTCAGAGTTCCTACCCGTTTTCGCAAAGTTGCAAGGGTCAAGGTTCTTACCCGAGTCGCTCTGCTGGCATGTGCTCTGCTCCGTCCTCAAGGCTCTGGCCTGGCTGCACGACGGCGCCACATCGCTGAAGTTTAACAAGCAGCTTGGTCAGTACGTCGAGATGGGACCCGACGATCCGTACTGGCAGCCCATACTACATCGGAACATCACGCCCGCAAACATCTTCTTTATGCACCCGAAGAGGCACGAGACGTATGGACTCTGCAAGCTGGGAAACTTTGGCCAGGCCTTCGTCTCAGACTTAAGCTCTGCGGAGGCGGAAGCTGCACGGTACATCCTAGCTCCACCCCAAGGCCAGAGTTTTGCATCCTTATACAGCTTGCGTGAGAAGGACTTTAGATACGGAGACGCGTATCCTCCACTGGTAGGCACTGGTCCTTTCAGTACCTCTCTCTCCTCGCTTGAGGTGTTGAACTAACGCTCCCTATAGGAGGATCAGCCTTATACGGTCACCAGCGAATACCGAGCTCTGGGCGAGGTGATCCTAGGGATGATGGTAACGCCTGTGACTAGCGGGATCGACCACATGTCAGTGATCCGTGGTATTCCCGTGGCGGCAAGCCTCGGGTATGCTAAGAAGGCGGGTTACTCTTCGAAGCTACTCCTCTTCGTGCAATGGCTCATGGAAATGTCAATCGAAGATATGGTGCAGCAGATGGAGAAGGAAGCTGGGTGGAGCCGCGGCATGGGCGGCACCGGGCGACCGTTGGTGACGAAATGTACGAGCGCCCTGTACGTGTGGGCGTTTAAACGGTACCTGGAATTCAGAACTTCAGTCGACCCTGGGCGTCAAGACCTGATTATGGTCGAGGAGGCCATCTATCTACAGAGGGCCGAGGACGAATTAGATAAGCAACAAAGAGCGGCCGAAGATATCCTGATGATCGACGTCCTTGACAAGCAAGATAAGCTTGTTGGGGATAAGTCTAGAAAATATACTAGTGAGCTTAAGGACAGCGATGATAGCATGAGTAGGGGATGAGAGAAGGTACTTAGGGAGAGAAATGAATATTTGGGAATGAGCGGATTTGTAGTTCTTGTCACGCTTAAAAAAGGTCATTATGTTTTAGGGGGTTTCAACAACTGATATAATGAAAACATTTGAATATCAATGGCTTGGGCTGGGCCATTGATAGATGAGACCATGATGATTGGAATGGGTTAACGTGACTATCAAATCAAGCTTGTGCTTACTTGAGAGGTAGGTACTTTCTAGTCTAAATGTAGGGACGTTTGAGGTTAATGAGGTGCCAAGCTCGGGCCACAAGCAACAAGGACAAGGACCCTGTACAGCACCATAGTATGTAGTGAGCCCGTGGTCCACTCCGAAGCCCCGTGCGTTCGCAAGTTCCCGGAGATGCGACCACTGAATTCCGTCCGCCCTGCGCCCGGTTTGTCAAACGTTACATCCTACGTCACAGCTCTCTTACGCCCGGGAATCTATCGACCGACGTGTCGGAGGCTCTTAACCCACAAAGGAGCCGTTTTCTCTATCGATAATCCTCGGCGTTCCCGCCCCATTCCGAGTAAAAATAGTTCACTGCTCATTGGCGACACAAGGCTGCTTTGGCCATTTCGCCGTCATCGTCATTGGACTACGAGCAGCAGCAGGTCTATATACACATACATATTATAATCGTCCTTCTCCCAGTAGCAAGACAGAGGCCACTACAAATTATTCCAGATGTCTCTTTCCGCGCCAACGCCACCCCTACTCCTCATAAAGCGTCTCACAGCCTTCTTACAATCGAACCTCACGCCCCAGATCCATACTGCCTTCCTGGCGACCCTGTCCGGGAAGCTCCTCGCACACGCGTCTACTCAGTCCGTCAGCACCCTCCGAACCCAATGCACCGTCGCCGCCTCGCTGTGGGCTATATACTCCGCGCCGGCGGCTAGCGCGGCGATCCCTGAGTCGCTACCGCCACAGTCCGTCGGCAGCGAGCCCGAGCCGAAGCCGAGCGCCCTCACCATCCAGCTCACCGGCGCTGTCGTCGTCCTGCGGCTCCTGCGCTGCGGGCTGCTGCTCGTGTGCTTCGGCCCGCCGCCCGAGGGTGCAGACCACGGCCACCACCATCAGCAGGGGCGCGCGCTACAGCCGTCGGGACCGCCGAGCGAGGCGATTCCGACGCCGACCATCGGTTCGCCGTCCGAGGCCGAGAGCGTCGTGAGCGCCGGCGCCGCCACTACGGCTAGCATCACGACTACAGGGAGCGCCAGCACCGCGGCCGTCGTCGTCGTGCGGCGGCAAGCCGAGGAACTCGCGCGGTGGCTGGATGATAAGCTCGGATCCCTGGGCGTTCCCGACGAAGCCGCCGCTTTTGAAACTCGATAGTGAGTGGTCGATGCGTTATAACTTGTCCTCGGCAGGGGCGGCACAGGATCAAATGTCATGGCCTCTAGCGACCATCCGTCCGCTTGTAGAGTTGGAGAGTCCCAGGTGTCTACGGTCTCAAAGGACGAGGCCTAGCCAACTCGAGGTTGCAGCTGTCGCGGGACTATCAGGTTTCTGAAGTCAACTCAGGGATGCAAAGGAAGAGATCGCCGAGAGTGCGCACCTCGATATCACCCGAGGTATAATCAACGCTCCTGGGATGAAGGCGTTGGTCTAAGGAAAAGGCGCCACTATGGAAGTGAAATGGCAGCTCCCCAAGACGAAATTACGATAATCAGTATATTCTGACATCGGGAAGAGAATCGTGCGACCAGTCTGGGAATCGTATGAGCAGCATCGAGTTGGTGGTACTGGAGCCGCGCTAAGATGGCTGCTGACAAAGTCCGACCCTGCCTGTCTCTCATATTCTCACACGCTGTGGCATGGCCGGGTTCCATGCCAGGGATTCTATAATCTTGACTACTCGGATCCGATCCAGGTACGGACGCGGCTACGAGCAACTGGGGTAGGCGCAGTGGGTGTTACGACGTTAGGCTGGCCTTGCTCCGTTACCCACCTGGTCCACCACCTTCCCTGATACTACGAGATATCATAATCACGGCCCTGGTGCGTCGACCTGGGTTTACAATTTACGTAATGCTGAGCTGCCATCATCCCGCTTAAATTGTTGTTGGCGCCCCATGTATTATCGAACACAAATAGGAATCAAGGTTTTAGTGCGTTACGTTACCTAATACAAGAATAGTATCCTAAATCTCGGTGTTTTCCTTCTATCCAAGCTGAATTACTCCGAGGCCTTACTCAAGCATGTACCATCGTAACACACACACAACGCTCAAAAGGGAGTTCAATACGCGGGTATCACGAGCTCACCAACAAGCCCCTGTATCCCTTCCTCAGTTCAGCTCACGGGCTATGGTTCTGAGCGTTGGCACCGGACGGCCAAACAATGTGGGACAAGACACGGTACCGAGAGGCACCGCGTCGCGTCGCACTGTCGACGTCAATCGAGTCAGTAGGCTATTTCGGCTTCCCGAAACGGGCACGTCGTCTTCAGATGCATTGCTTAGACCAATCCTCAGGGTCGTCTTCGATCGCCTTCACACTTTCACCAGGGAGCTATATGGCAGCCCTTGCGATGTCTGTCAGACGGCTAGCGGTAAGGGGCGGGTAGAGCGAATCTTCAGAGCGAAACCTGGAATGGTGGCTGGTTTGAACATGGCGCCATCACATGTCTTGCGACTTGGAGGCCTTCCAGTGGGCTAGAAGCAAGCAAGTCTTTACTACCGATGCTCCTATCCCCCTTTTCCTCCTCTCATGCAACAGCCCTGTGACATGCGTATGTTCAGAACGCCATTAACGAATCATCAAGCATTGCAGCTTGTCCGCTAAATACAATTATGCAATGACGACCTAATAGCCCATAGCAAAACGCTCCATTCCCATGCAGTTCCAAGTTGTAAAAACTCCCGGCCCCGAACAAAATCCATGCACCTATTTCCTATAATCTGGTAATCTGTAGAAGGAACCTCACTAGGAAGAAGATCGTAAATAAGCGCAGACGGGGTATCCGAATGATGCCTGAAAGCGAACGATGCCCAAGAAGCGGAATCAAAAGGGGAAATAATACGGGCGTATCAAGTCTATGCCTGAAAGCAAAATGCAAACCCCTTGGACAATTAAATGCCGTAACGCGTAACGAATGCTCAGTGTAGACGGGCGGAGTGGTACCCATCCCCGCCGTTGCCCTCGTTCTCGTCTCTGTAGGTAGTAAGATGAAGTCGTCTTCGCCAGCTCGTCCCGACTCGCCACCTCGCGCCTCGACTAGTGAGATAGGTAGGTAGGTGTATAGGTATATGTCTCGGTATTCCCCCGCGCGGTGTCGACCATATACACATGCCACAACCTTTTCACCAGGTCTTCTCGGCCTGGAAGCCGACCGAGTAGCGCGGGACGCCACCGCTGTTCCAGCAGACGGGGATGATGGAGAGGCAGTTGACGAAGGGACGGCCGTCGCGGGTGAAGTTGAGGACCTCGACCTCGACCTCAGCGTTGGCCTCGACGGCGTGGCGCATCTCCCCGACGACTTTCTTGTCCACCTTGGTCACCGCCTTCCTGGTCTCGCCTTTCC
Source organism: Monosporascus sp. mg162 (assembly GCA_004155945.1). Taxonomy (NCBI): domain Eukaryota; kingdom Fungi; phylum Ascomycota; class Sordariomycetes; order Xylariales; genus Monosporascus; species Monosporascus sp. mg162. The sequence continues at coordinate 6,233 of QJNY01000964.1, forward strand.
TGCTGCCACCCGTGCTCGTGCCCGCGCGCCCCCCGGGTTTGGATTTCGACGATTTCGATGTTGATCCCGGTCCCGGCGCCTGCAGGACCCGGCAGTTGCGTCCGAGGATCTCGTGCTGCGCGTACCCCGTCAGCTGCTCGAACCCCTCCGACGCGTAGACGACGGGGCGGTCGGGCTGCGCGAGGTCGCACACGAGCAGCGCGCACGAGGCGTCGACGGCGCCGAGCTGGACCACGGGGTTCGGGCGCGTCATGACGCGGCCCTGTTGTTGCCGGTTTGCGCGTTAGGGAACATACCACTGCCACCTCTGGATATTTCGGAAAGGGAGACGGAGAAAAGGGGGGAGGGGATGGGGGAGGAAGGAAAAGGACTGGAGAGAAATCGGGAGGAACCGCTTACGAGGATGTTCATCATGTCGAAGCCGCTTGGGGCGTACAGGCCGGGGTAGATGACCGAGTCGCGGACGTAGTCCTTCGGGGCCACGGCGATGGCCGCTGTGGTGGCTGTCCCAGCGGCGGAAGACCTGGCTGCCTCGGCATCCTCTTGAAAGTTGTACTAGTTGAACGGGCAGGCAAGTGTTAGTCTACGCATACGCTACATCATGTGAGAAGCACGACGCCATTGAATTATCTTCCCTGGAGGTGTAACACCCCCTGAATGGGCAGGGGGTTGCCCAAAAAAAAAAAAAAGCAGCCATCTCGGGGGCCTACATACCTGTAGCGCGTTTGCCTCCCAGGGGTTCATCATTGGCATGTTGAGAGGCGAAGTACAAGGCGAGGGTCTGCGGGATTAAGGGTATAAGTTGATGGAATCCCCGAGAAGACCTTTTACAACCGGCACCAGTGATTCTTAGACTGCGGCGGTCAGGAGCAGGTGCGGCTGAGTAGGGTTAACAGGGAGTATGACGACTTCTGGGGGGTTCCAGGAGAATGTGATATGGTGGTCATGAAATGGCCATTGACATCGGACGCTTTTATTTTCGAGCATGACCTAATAATATATGCCCTTTCTCCCTCCCTCTCTCTCAAAATGCACGACGCGAGAGATGCACGGGATGAGATTGATCAGAAGGGAGTACAGGTTGGACGTCAGTTGTCCGTCCCGTGGTTCTGTCTTTGATGCCCGAAGTTGGGGCCATACTATGTATGTTATGCTATGGGATCGTGATCGCGAGCATCAAGGACGGATACCGGGAGCCATGTCTGATAGGTGGAGCAGCAAAGGGGAATGGAAACGTTTGAGATGCTATGCAGAGAAAGGAAACGGCACTCGTTCTAGCTCCGATCCACGCGAGGTTGCTGGAGCCGAGCGAAGAATGGTGTGCACTGATTTAACTGCCGTTGGGTGATCGCAGAGATCAGATGTAGACGCTATGATCGCGAGATGAAGAACCAAGGCCTCCCCGGGATCTTAAAGCGTCCCAAGCCTCCCTCACTTAGCCGCCCTTGATCCCGGACCATGGAATTCATTGGCCGACTTGGCTAAGCTTATGAGGAATAATCACATAGAAGCCATCCATTGCCCCCAGTAATCCCCACGTTTGTATGATCTCTACTGTTAACTCTCTCCGTACTACATCGGTCCGATTCTGAGCTCAACGGGGCCCTGATTCGGTTTTCCTACTGCATGACACATCATGTCTTCGTTATCCCGAATAGGTACGGCAAGAACTTCAGATCAAGTGTATTGTACGGCGCTTCCCTGTTAATACGCTGTTAAAGCATAACAGACCTTCGCGGGCCTGTTGGGATAGGCTCAAACCCCATTGCCCAGGCCGCCGGCACCATTGCGAGACACGAGTCCAATGGCGTCTGCCGTTTGTAGCCACCAATCATGATGTGTGGGACTGTCTGATTCGTCAGCAGCGCCCCAAGGATCGATTCCGCATTCTGCAGGCGGCCATTGGATCTAGACAAACAGGCTTAGCGGGATGAGAGGATCCCCCTTTCCCTGGCGATCGCCAAAGAAACGGCATTCTTCCAGATCTGAGGATCGAAATTGGCATCGGAATTACACAAGTGGACCAGATGACCTAATACAGTGGGGTTGTGATACGCCTAGTCTTACTAGCCTTGTTACTGTTACATAGAAAAGAGCCTCCACGTGTGATGAAGCCGCGTCCGTATCCCCTACCCAGCTGGGTAGGTGCTCGGTTACTATCGTCTCCTGTCTCGTATTGGCTCTGAGAAACTGGCGCCTTGGCACTTATGGCTTCTCAAGACCTTCGCCATAATCGATTTTCCCATGAAGAGCCCGTAGGATAACACTACATAATTGCTCATGCACGAAGTACGTGCTACGGATACCGTGGAATTAAAGCCCCTGTGGTAGCGTTATCGCTGACGTTCAGACGAATGACTTCGGATCCGCCAATCACGAAACGCTGCGGCAGCAAAGCCTTGAGAGCCACTGATTGGCTCGCATAAGAACGCGCTCTCTGGATCAAGCCTTATTCCGGCCGCCTTCCTTTTTATAAGTCGCTAGCGAAACCTGCTTCCGCCCTGCACACTTACAGATTTATGCTGAGCCACTAGCACCATTCTGGCTAGCTGCTTTCATCGCTGTACTGCCTGCGCAGGTGCATACCAAGGCTCATCATACTCCGCATCAGAACTATCCAACATGCACACTGTTCAAATTTCAAAGCACAATGTCCAGTACCCCAACTCCTGATTGTTATCGCGAACCTTTGTTGCCAGACAATGTTCGCTTACTTCGCTTACTTCCTAATGAAGACAAAAAGGCGCCCATTCAATGTGAGCTCTTCCACTACTCTCTGCAGGAACCGGGCAAACGAACACATCCATATGACGCTTTATCCTACGTATGGGGCGGTTCGGGCAAGCCTCAGTCTATCTTCATACGCGAACATAACCCCACAAGCGGACATGAGTCTACGAGCGAACATGACCTACCTGTGACGGAAAATCTTCATGCGGCACTGTCACGTCTTCGACACCGCTCTATTGAACGAATCCTATGGATAGATGCTGTTTGCATCAACCAGAAAGATGAGCGAGAGAAAGAGCAACAGATTCAGTTTATGGCGAAGATCTACGCTCAAGCAAACTGTGTAGTTGTTTGGCTTGGAGAGACAGCGGACCACAGCGACCAAGCGCTCCAAGAGATACGCGTTGCTGGAGGCAAGAAGTCGAAAGTTTTTTCAAATGATGAAACAATTCAGCAAGCAGTTATTGCACTGCTTCAACGACCGTGGTTTCGGCGCATCTGGGTATGGGAACAGATACTTGTCAATATTCACAAAACTTACTGATAGGTTGATCTAGGTACTTCAGGAAGTCGCTGCGGCTCGACACGTCCTAATTATGTGTGGACCTACGGAGATTGATGGATACGCCTTCTGCTTAGGTGTGGATTCTTTCAAAGGGTTCAACGAAGCTCGTGTAGACTTGCAGAGTTTGGTCCGTTCAGTGACCTACCTGATAAGGGAAGCAATCTTTAGACCTGACTTCTCGATGAGTAGATCAGGCAGGTCTTCCCTAGATATATGTCCACTAGGCGAGCTAGTGGATATGTACCATGCCCATGAGGCTACTAAGCCCCACGACAAGTTGTATGCCTTGCTAGGCATGAGCTCTGATGATCTTAGCAGATCCAACCTATTACCTAACTACAGCGTTCCATGGGAGGAACTCCTGCAGCGACTGGTTAAGTATTTATTCTGTGAAAAGATATCCGTGGAGACTTGGGGCAGCGATAAGAAGATCGCAGTAATGAAGAGCAAGGGCTGTATCCTTGGTAAGGTGTTCTTGGAACAAAGTGACACCTCCCAGGATGACAGAGAGGGTGTTGATGTCATTTTCAAGAATAGAAAGGGGAGCGCTCGTTGGAGTCTTCAGGTCTCCGCAAAATCCGTCCGAGATGGAGACATCATCTGCCTACTTCAGGGAGCTCCAAATCCTACGATCATTAGACCGTGTCAAGATTATTTTGACATTATTATGATTGCGGCTCGGCCTCCAGAGAGAATTCCAATGGGCAGTGGAGATATCAAGTGGCCACGACTTTTGCAATCAGGGATACCCTTCACCCGCGATTTTGTGCTTGTCTGGGACTGGGAAAATTCCTTCGAGAAGTTTCAACACCCAGACGGATACGAAACCTTAATGCATATAAACAATAGGGTGTTAGAATATCCGACGGAGCTTGAACGCCATTTCGACAAGGCGACTAGAATATGGAACGTTGCACTAATATTAGGAGATTTAGAAGAGTATCAAAAGGCAGAAGAAAGGCTTCAAAAAGCAATCGAGGGTTATAAGGTAGCGTTTCGGGTAGAGCATCCATACACGCTGAAAAGTCAATACGGTCTAACACCGCTATCATGGGCCGCAGGGAACGGGTACGATGCTGTAGTACACCTACTACTTGCGGAAGATGGCGTCGATCCGGACTTGAAGGATAACCAATACGGTCAAACACCGCTATCATGGGCAGCCGAGGGAGGGCACGAGGCCGTGGTTACGCTACTGCTCGAAACGGGCAAAGTCGAGGTCGATTCGAAAAACAAAAACGGTCAAACGCCGCTCTGGATGGCAGCCAAGGGAGGGCACGAGGCCGTAATTAAGCTGCTGCTCGAAACGGGCAAAGTCAAGGTCGACTTAAAGGACACAAATCGTCAGACGCCGCTTTCGATAGCAGCCGAAAAAGGGCACGAGGCCGTGGTCAAGTTGCTGCTTGAAATGGGCAAAGTTATGGTCGACTTGCAGGACAAAAATGGTCAGACGGCACTTTCGATGGCAGCCAAGGGAGGGCACGAGGCCGTAGTTAAGTTGCTGCTCGAAACAGGTAAAGTCGAGGTCAACTCGAAGAAGATATATCGTCAGACGCGGCTTTCGATAGCAGCCGAAAAAGGGCACGAGGCCGTAGTTAAACTGCTGCTCGAAACGGGCAAAGTCGAGGTCGAGTCGAAGGACGGATGGGGTCAGACGCCATTCATGTACGCAGCCAAGGGAGGGCACGAGGCGGTCGTTAAGCTGCTGCTCGAAACGGGCAAAGTCGAGGTCGACTCGAAGAACAAGGGCGATCAGACGCCGCTCTGGATGGCAGCCAGTGGAGGGCACGAGGCCGTGGTTAAGCTGCTGCTCGAAACGGGCAAAGTCGAGGTCGACTCGAAGGACATATGGGCTCCGCCGCCGCTGTCG
>QJNY01000965.1:0-11372 GCA_004155945.1 Monosporascus sp. mg162
AAAAAAAAAAAAAAAAAAAAAAAAAAACCGTTACTTAATTTTACGGTCCGTCCTAATATAATGGAAGATTATCGGGTATTTCGCACTTCTAGCGCTTTTACCGATTCGCCTAAGAAACTACTACTATAAATGGTTGAAATCGTTAATAATTTGGACTTCTAAAACACCTGAACCTTTTTCTTAATATCTTAAAGCCCGTTTACGAAGCAATTTGTTTTTCCGAAGCTAATGTTTTACATATCGGCTACGTTATTCGCCGTTAGGATCAAATTTATAGCATCTAGGTATCAATATCACAAATTCCAAAACGTTATAACGAAGTTAATTAAGATCACTTATATTCTCTTAAGAAAAACAGGTAACAACAGCAAGTTACCGATATTAACTGGGTAACTTGGGCCTTAAACCCTAAAACACTGTAAGAACACAGCTCCCTACAGCCAAGACAGGCTAAACAGAACTCCATAGATCCTGACAAGAGCGTGTGCACAACAACAAGTCGCTGATACGACCCGACAAGGGGTTCGTGGCTCAATGGTCTGAGCTAGCAATTGGTCTGATTATCTGACAAACACGAAGTACGCCACTGTTACGTCCGACTAATGTGGAGAAAGGATGTGCCAAGAAGATTGTCGAGATGGCTCCAAAAAGTCTTGGACGCAACGGATAAATCTCGGCTAAAAACCTTGTGTGCCTGGTTGTGCTTGGATTTGATGGATGTGGAACACATCCATCCACAACCACTATGGGAGGATGTGCTTGGATTTGTTGGATGTGGAACACATCCAAACACATCCACCACAACCACAGAATCGGAAGGATATATATAAACCAATAATTTCCTATGTAGATAGCATCTAGATAGATTCGCTCTTTAGCTATCAATTTAAGTCTTCAATCAAAGGCAACGTTCTGCGATTAAGGGAAAAGTCCGCAAATCTCTTTAACGAACAGATTATTGAATCATTCTTCGCCCTATTGTTACCTGCAAATCAAGAACCCCTTTCGGATACTGATTACGCTTCCAGGTGGTTGTGTGACAGGTTCGTTACATTTTGATAGCTTCTTGATTAATAGCCGACGAATGGTTTAAGGCCCAGTTGGGCACAAGCTCTTCTAAACCCAGTAAAGACGATATTACAGAACGGCGTTCAGAAGACAGACGATATACCCGATCGCCCTTGCTAGCAAGCGATTAATATCTGGATTAAAACATCCTACCTTTTACTGAAGAAGTCCTTTCTTTAATCGACAACATGGCCCCCGCTAATACTCGGTCTCAAGGAGGACCTTCTTCCCAGCAACAACCTTCCCCGGCTCCAAAGGAAACCATTAAGGTCCAGGGAAACGAACCGGAAAAGGAAGAAGAGGAATCCGACAGCCCGAAAGGCAAAGAAAGAGAACTTACGATTGACGACAAGTTACGTATCTTGATGACTGAACTCCAGGCGGTAAAAAGGGAAAATGCTAGACTCGCTCGACAGCAAAGGTCTTCGACATTGCCTTTATTTGGCGCAAATTAATCCCGCGAGAATACTATTCCACCCCCTGCTTATTATGGAATGCCAGAGGTTAAGGGCTATAAGCCAACCCCTCCAAAACCCTACGACGGTACCATAGATGTAGAAGGATTCTTGGTACAAGCCAGACTTCACCTTAAGTTTTTCGAAAACTCCTTAAGGGAGGATTATCAAAAGGTATTGGCCATCGCCTAGCTGCTCGCAGGAAGGGTTTTTAGTAGTTCCAGCCAATTATGGAGGATTATCTCGGAAACTACCCTAACGAATTATCCGACCTTACCAATTACATCTTCAGTAACTACGAGCATTTGGAAAAGTGACTGCGAGCCTTATTTAAAGACCCAAACAAGCAGCAAGATGCCGTTAAAAAGCTGCACCTTCTCCAGTAAACAAAATCAGCGGCTGAATACACTACGGAATTCAATCGCCTTGCAGCAACCTCCCACTTACCGGAAAGCGCCTTGTTTTACCCTTATTACGATGGTCTAAAGTCACAGGTCAAGGACGAGATGTACAGGGTACCCAAGATAGGGCCTTTCCAGGACTATACTGATAAGGCCATTATTGCCGACAGACGTACCTTTGACAGGTACCTGGAGAAAAAAGGGTCCAACAGAAAAAGGGACGATCGAAGCTCCAGCAACAGGTCCTAAGGAAGCAAAAACAAGGACAGGACCCAGAAGGAAGCAAATACCACTTTAAGGGAGCCCAGAAAGGACAAGTTTAATGTTGAATGCTTCAACTGTAGCAAAAAAGGCCACTACAAAAACGAATGTCGTTCCCCAGCTAAAAAGAACTCCAGGAAAGGAAGGATTCCTTAAAAAAAGGCCCGAACGGCCGAATAAGAAATAAACAGTGAAAGCGAGGAAAAAAAGGAAGTTAATTCCACCTCTTTCCAACAGGAATATACCATTGCGACGACCCACTGTAAACCAAGCGGCGACCCAGAGTACAAGCGTTGCCCGATTTGCCAGAATCAAACAGCCAGAGCCTGCAAGTATCATCCCGGACAACCAGCCTCCAGGGTAGCCATAAGGCTAGGATGCGAATGTCATTTAGATGTGCAGAAGTGCGAAATACACTACGAATATGGCCAGATGCGCCCCGACAACCATGGGCAAAAGACCCCTAAATCCAGCGAACCTCCAAAACGGGCGGTATACCTCAAAACGGAAGCCTCTAAGCAGGACTTTGTTAATGGGCACGGACTTCTCCATTTTTCGGCCTGCAACGATAACGATTGTCCAATTTACCTTCGAACGAAGGAAGATAACGATTATTGGCCCGGTTGGGACGAAAAAACCCTTACAAAGCCTGATAACAACTGCAGATGTATCGAAATTCCCCGATGGCCCGAATATCTTCGATCTTGTTATTTGCACCCCGATTCGGATTAAAGCCGAAGAGCTATTGCTTAGGGTTGCTTGTGCTATACCCTTATGCTATGCTTAATGCATGAACTTCTGGATATGGGAGCAAGCCCTGCAGAAATCTTAACTTCGAATCGGAAGCCTCTTTAAACGTCGGAGGTAAAAATCACTAAAGTGAAATGCCAGATTGGCTAACGAAGGTGGTATACTTGCATGGACGATAAGTGTACTAAATACGCAGTTAAGAAAGCCCGCGAATAGAAACGCCTTTTAGCAAACAGAATTACGAAGTCAAAAAACGGCAAAAGCCCTCGAAATTAAGGCATCGAGGAACTTTGCGAACTAAGACCTTATGTAAGGCAAAAAAAGAATTACGAAGCCAGATCGAAATTCTTATTTAATACCAAGGCCAGACCTTTAGAACCATAATTAACTTTGGAGCAGAAAGTAACTTTATTTCGCCAGCTGTAACCGAAAAACATTACATTCCTTGGAGGTACAAGCTAAAGTTCTACAAATTACGGATAGTTAATGGAAACCTTTCCCAGTACGATGGCGGACGAGTTTTTAAAGAAACTAAAAGACTCCTAATATGGATCTAAAGGTATTAAAAGCATCTTACTTTGGATATCGCCGACATTTCAGGTTATAATATTATCCTGGAAATGCCATAATTTAATTCCAGCAACCCATTAATTAACTGGAAAACTCGCCAGCTCTTTTAAAACCACGAATCAACTTTTGTTAAAAAAGGGTTTAAAGAAGTCTGCTACATTATCCGAAAAGCTAAGGTATCAGATTCTGCCAGTATTATACCCCTAAAATATTAGCGGTTCGAACGACTTTTCAAAGATAAAAAAAATTACGAACTGCCTTTATACGGATAATAGGATTATCGTATACCTATTAAAAAAGGACATCATCCTAAGCTTTACAAAATCTACCATATAAATTCAAAAAAAGCAAAGGCCTTATGGAAAAGCATCTAGTTGGACCTAAAAAAAGGTTACATTTAGCCATCCGAATCCCCCGCAGGTTACCCTGTACTTATGGTACCTAAAATCAAAAACGGCAAGCAGAAAATCGATCAAGATGGAAATCCGGTTTATCGACGCGTGGTCGACTATCGACAGTTGAACGATATCACCATTAAAAACGGATATCCTTTAACCTTAATAAATACCTTAAGGGAAAACGCAAGCAAAGCTAAGTAATTTACCGCGTTAAACCTTCGAAACGGCTATTACCGCATCAAAATGGCAAAAGGAAAAGAATGGAAAACTGCCTTTCGAACAATATACGGGCATTACGAATACCGAGTTATACCTTTGGAACTTACTAACGCCCTTGCCAGTTTCCAACGCCTAATTATAACTATACTTAGGAAATTCTTAAACAAATATATCTTTATTTACCTTGACGACATCCTCATCTATTCTGAAACGCTAAAAGAGCATAAAAAACATGTTCTCCAGGTTCTTAAAGCTTTGGATAAAGCAAACATCCGAATTAACCCCGCCAAAAATGTATGGCACACGCAGAAACTAAATTATCTAGGATTTACCTTTACCCCCGGTCAAATTCAGATCCAGAATTCCAAATTGGAAACAGTTAAAAACTGGCCCATCCCTAATAAGGCAACCGTTACCGATATCCGATAGATCTTAAAATTTACGGATTACGTACGTAACCTAATTAAGAAATATGGGGATATTGTTAAACCTTTAACGAAATTTATTATTAAGGAATATGTTAAAAGGAAATTCGAACTTCCAAAAGAAGCTAAAAAAGCTTTTCAGTTATTTAAAAACGAAATTACCAAGGCGCCAATAATAAAATTGCCCAACGCCGACAGAAGGAAACGCCTAAAGATAAACACCTTAAATTATGCCCTAGGCGCAGTTTTGGAACAACAAGAAAATAATGGGAAATGGTACCCAGTAACCTATTATTCTAAAACCCTTCGAAACGCAGAATTTCGATACAAGATCTACAACAAAGAGCTGCTAGCGATTATCAACGCTTTTAAAAAATGGGAACCTTTCCTTAACGGAACCAAAAAGCCTTTCGATATCTACTTAAATTACAAAAACCTTACCCGGTTTATAACGACTTAAAAACTAAACAAACGCCACGAAACTTAAATGATTTTCCTGTCGAAATACAACTTCCAAATCCACCATATCAAGGGGAAAGAAAATATCCAAGCAAACATCCTAAGTCGCAAAAGAAATTACGATTCCAAGGTTCCGAAATATCGAATGTAAATGTTACAACAAATTAAGGACGGTACCCTACGGTTATGTAAAATACTGAAATAACTTACCCCAGAACTTTTAACGAAATTCCGAAATTCCTATAATAAGGAAAAGCAAAAAAAAGTGCAACAGTTAAATAAACAACCTGAAACCCAGCTGTTATACCATGGCAAAATTTATATCCCTCGAAACCAACAAAAGCAATTCGTCAAAGAATTCCATAAAAATCTGTTATATAAATATCAAGGTATTTTTAAAACTACTAAACGATTACAGGAAAAATACGACTTTCTAGGACTTCGACGAATTGTTAAGCAGGTAATTAAGGATTGCAATGTTTGCAATAAGGCAAAAGCAGCCCAATATAAGCCCTATGGACTTTTATAGCCTATAAATATTCCAAAAAAGGCTTAGAATATTATTGCTTGGGATTTTATTACCGGTTTACCCTTATTAAAAGACCCCGTTACTGGAGTTTAATATAATGGAATATGGGTAATCGTTAACAGATTCACCAAGTATAAGTATTTCCTACCTTTTAAAGGAAACGCAACGGCAGAATAACTGGCTTACGCCTTTGTCCGATATTACCTCGATAAACATGGAATACCAAAAAGAATTATCTTAAACAAAAACAAGCTTTTTATATCAAAGTTTGGTACCAGCTTTTTCAAGCAAATAGGCGCCAAGCTTAAATTTTTTACAGCATACTACCTACAGACAGATGGATAAACAGAACGTTTAAATCAAACGTTGGAGCAATACTTAAGAAGTTATATCAACTACCAGCAGGACAACTGGGTTAAACTTCTTCCACTGGCCCAAATAGCCTACAATACTTCCATCAACGAAAATATGGGTATTTCTCCCCGTACAACAATATATGGCCACCAAGCAAAGACTCAACGGCCAGAACAGCTACTGGACGAAGTTTTAAAATTAACTACGAAAGTTCCTCGAGTAGAAACGGTAGTAACTGAAATCCAGACAGTATAAATCCGCCTATAAAATAAGTTACGATTCCTCCAATAAAAGATAACCCAGTATTACAATAAGAAAAGAATTAAGGAACCAATTTTGTCGAAATGAAACAAAGTCTATTTGCTACGCCAAAAACAAAATGCAACTTCGAACATTTCCCAAATTAAAACGAAAAAACCTAGTAATAAGTTTAACTTTAAAAAGCTTGGTCCGTTTAAGATCGATGAAGTTATTTCCAAAACTAACTACCGACTATCATTATTCAAAATAATGAAAATACACCCTGTTTTCCATATCTCTTTGCTTAAACCAGCACCTAAGAACGCCCCGCTGGAAACTAGTCTGGAAGTCGAAAAAGACGACGATAAGTACGAAGTTGAACGAATACTGGATTCCAAGGTAATTAAGATAAGGTGCAATATCTGATTAAATGGAAGGATTACCTATACGAAGAAAATACTTGGGAACCCCTTAAGCACCTAACGAATGCGAAGGACCTGGTTAAGACGTTTCACTGCCAGAATCCTAACCGACCGTCTCTAACGCGGCTAAGGTCGCAGGGGATAACGGCCCAATACCCAAATCCAGCCCCTCGGCGTCCCAATCGAAAGAAAGCGATACCTCCGTCATGGCATTCATCTCGGAAGCAAGCCGAGCTTGTTCTGCTTCCATGCGACGTTATTCTTCTTCCGCTTTTTCCCTTTCTTCTAATTAATCCAATTCTAAACCTTCTTTTAACATTTCTAAAGCCCTTTTCTTAAAAAGGTCCTATTAAAAACGTAAGCGCTTCAATCTCCCAATAAATTCCCTCGTTTTTTTTTCCGCCGCCTTCTAATAAGCCAAAAATTCATCTTCAAGTTCTCGCTGTTCTTTTTCCAGGCGAAATCGCACTTTATCTACCTTTTTCAACGAGTTCATAATCAAAACGTCACAAGAAGAACGCTGGCGACGAATACAACAGCTGCAACTTGAAAATTCGACTGCAAAGGAACAGCCGATTTCCTCGAAACGAACGCAGTTGGAACATAAAAAACCTTTCGTACCAAAGCTTTCAATTAAATCGGTACGGTTATCCCTAAAGTCTCGCTGGCCCAGACGAAGATTTCTTTTCTGTTTCTGCGCGCAATCTAACAGGTTGAAAGATTAACTGAAAAAGTTCAAAAAAGTCAAACTCCGGAAGGTTTCCTACCGTTTTATCTTTAAGACAAAAATCTTGGGAAAGGGGAAATAATGTTACGAATCAAAACCTGCTTTCCCTATCTCGGCAAGGACACCCTACGGATAAACTTCGGATATAGGAATCTTGGCATTTCGATGTAATCTGGAAAATCTGATAGATCTGGACCAGATCATACAGATCCGGCAGATCCACGACATACCCATAGAAAACCAAAGGATATATAATGGATGGGTTTCTTCTGTAAATAGCACCCACTTAGTTTCACTCCTTAGCTATCAATCTAAGTCTTCAATTAAAGGCAACGTTCTGCGATTAAGAGAAAAGTCCGCAAATCTCTTTAACGAACAGATTACTGAATCATTCTTCGCCCTATTGTTACCTGCAAATCAAGAACCCCTTTCGGATACTGATCACGCTTCCAGGTAGTTGTGTGATAGGTTCGTTACAACTTGCAGGCTCTGGCTGTTTGATTCTGGCAAATCGGGCAACGCTCGTACTCTAGATCGCCGTCTGGTTCACAGTAGGTCGTCGCAATAGTATATTCCTGTTGGAAAAAGGTAGAACTAACTTCCTTTTTTTCTTCGCTTTCACTGTCTGTTTCTTGTTCGGCCGCTCGGGCTTTCTTTTAAGGAATCCCTTTTTTCCTGGAGTTCCTTTTAGCTAAGGAACGACATTCGTTCTTATAGTGGCCTTTCTTGCTACAGTTAAAACATTTAACATTCGACTTGTCCATTTTGGGCTCCCTTAAAGTGGTATTTGCTTCTTTCTGGGTCCTGTCCTTGTTTTTGCTTCCTTGGGACCTGCTGCTAGAACTTCGATCGTTCCTTTTTCTGTTGGACCCTTTCTTCTCCAGGTACCTGTTAAAGGTACGTTTGTCGGCAATAATGGCCTTGTTAATGTAATCCTGGAATGGTTTTATCTTGGGTACCCTGTACATTTCGTCCTTAACCTGTAACTTTAGGCCATCGTAATAAGGGTAAAATAAGGCTCTTTCTGGTAGGTGGGAGGTTGCTGTAAAGCGATTGAATTCCGTAATGTATTCAGCCGCTGATTTTGTCTGCTGGAAAAGGTGCAGCTTTTTAACGGCATCCTGCTGCTTATCTGGGTTTCCAATTAAGGCTTGCATTCGTTTTTCCAAATGCTGGTAATCACTAAAAATGTAATTGGTAAGGTTGGATAATTCGTCAGGGTAATTTCCGAGGTAATCCTCCATAATTAGCTGGAACTATTAAAGAACTCTTCCTGCGAGCAGCTAGGCGATAGCTAACACCTTTTGATAATCCTTTCTTAAGGAGTTTTCGAAAAACTTAAGGTGAAGTCTGGCTTGTACCAAGAATCCTTTTACATCTGTGGTACCGTCGTAGGGTTTTAGAGGGGTTGGCTTATAGCCCTTAACCTTTGGCATTCCATGATAAGCAGGGGGTGGAACAGTATTTTCACGGGATTGATTTGCGCCAAATAAAGGCAATGTCGAAGACCTTTGTTGTCGAGCAAGTTTGGCATTCTCCCTTTTTACCGCCTGAAGTTCAGTTATTAAAATGCGTAGCTTGTCGTCAATCGTAAGTTCTCTTTCTTTGCTTTTCGGGCTGTCGGATTCCTCTTCTTCTTCCGGTTCGTTTTCCTGGACCTTAATGGTTTCCTTTGGAGCCGGGGAAGGTTGTTGCTGGGAAGAAGGTCCTCCTTGAGACCGAGTATTAGCGGGGGCCATGTTGTCGATTAAAGAAAGAACTTTTTTAATAAGAGGTAGGATGTTTTAATCCAGATATCGATCGCTTGCTAGCGAAGGCGATCGGGTATATCGTCTGTCTTCTGAACGCCGTTCTATGATATCGTCTTTACTGGGTTCAGGAAAGCTTGTGCCCAACTGGGCCTTAAACCATTCGTCGGCTATTAATTAAGGAGCTATCAAAATGTAACGAACCTGTTACATAACTACCTGGAAGCGCGATCAGTATCCGAAAGGGGTTCTTGATTTGCAGGTAACAATAAGGCGAAGAATGATTCAGTAATCTGTTCGTTAAAGAGATTTGCGGACTTTTCCCTCAATCGAAGAACGTTGCCTTTGATTGAAGACTTAAATTGATAGCTAAGGAGCGAAATTAAGTGGGTGCTATTTACAGGAGAAACCCATCCAATATATATTCTTTAGTTTTCTATGGGTGTGTCGTGGATCTGCTGGATCTGTGTGATCTGGTCCAGATCCATCAGATCCTCCAGATCACATTGAAATGCCAAGACACCTACACCCGAAGTTTACCCGTAGGGTGTCCTTGCCCAGACAGGGAGAGCAGGTCCTAATTCGTAACACTTTCTTCGTCGAAGATAACGTCGCGAATCGCCACCACCTTATTCGTTAAAGGATTTTATATACGGTAGATATTCGATGATTGGTACCCTACAAAGTAACCAATCCAAGCCTTTAGGTCGAGCTTTCGTTTCCTGTTCTGCTTGCGCTGTACGTTCTTTGCCAAGGCGTAAGCCTTATAACTATAGACTCGAAGATAACCTAAATAAGGTTTTCGATCGGTAATCATCGTTCCTCCCTGTACATCTGGTAAATATGAAAGCTTTTATATGGCGTTAGCTAGTTAAACATGTATTTAGGGGTCCGGTTATGTAGGTAAACTGCAGCGCGGTAGATTTCTACCTATAGAAAATGTGGCAGTTTTGCCCCTTTTCGCATACAGATCGCTTTTATCTTGATTACACCCCTCGAACGTTCGGCGCCTCCGTTCTGTGCTTGCGTATCAGGTGCCGAGGGTTCGATTCGAACGTTTCTTTTCAGATGTAGGTAATTTCGGACTTGGTGCTTTCTGCCGTATAGCTCGTTATCGCATTCTATAACTTCTGCTTTGTAATTGTAGCTTTCGAAAACTGCAAATACCTGGTCCAAATCTATTATGATTATTTCGGCTGTTCTATCGTTAAGGTACCAGTCCCACATATAACCTTAAAAACGATTAGTTATAAACATAACGCTATTAGTACGGTTGCTATCTTCGTCCAGGTCTTAAAAATCAATAGCTAATCGCGCTCCTAGCTTTATAGGTGGGCTTTTGCAAGCTTTGCGGTTTAGGCGTTTCGCTTTTCCGCATCCGCATGCGTCATATTTGACGGTAATAATCTCGTTTTCCTTGCGGCGTTTTTGGTTAGAGTCCTTAATCTTTACCCCCCGAATGTAGCCCACGAGATGGTTAAGAGCTTCTAGACCTAGATAAGCGAGCCTTAAGTGCCATCGTCGAGTATTAGCTGTATTCGAAGGTTTTTTTGTCCATAAGTTTAATTTCTTTCGTCGGATAAAAAATGCTCTCCGAGTTAGCTGTAATGGCAGGTATTCGATTACTGTCTGATCGTACCTTTCGGTTAATTTTGCGATAATCGAATTATCTTTCCGTCGTAGGTAGTTGTTGGTTCCCTTATAGTCCTACCAAAGGCCTTATTTCTTTAGCAGACGTAATGATATCAGGTTACATGCAAATCCTTCGCAGTACGCTACATTATGTAAGCGTATTAATCGAAAGCTATCTGGGCTGTCGAAACGGATATCAATTTGTTCGTATCCGAAGATAGGAACAACTATATCTCCAGCGTATACATAGTTACCTGGAGGTGCTAATCTGAAATTCAAGAATCTGCTAATCTGGTTAAAGATATGCAGGTGTAACGAACCTGTCACACAACCACCTGGAAGCGTGATCAGTATCCGAAATGGGTTCTTGATTTGCAGGTAACAATAGGGCGAAGAATGATTCAGTATTCTGTTCGTTAAGGAGATTTGCGGACTCTTCCCTCAATCGCAGAACGTTGCCTTTGATTGAAGACTTAGATTGATAGCTAAGGAACGAAACTAAGTAGGTGCTATTTACAAGGAAACATGGAAGTCTTATATGTCCTTTCCCTCCAGTATAACCTCCGTCTGGTCTCTGTAGTGTCTCTGAGGTGTCTCTGTGGTGTCTCTGAGGTAGGGTTTGCAATGGGTACCCAATGGGTACCCACGAACTACCCACGACCGTGGGTGGGTACCCGTGGGTAGTCTTGGCGTTTTTCCAAAAATACCCACGAC
>QJNY01000966.1:0-11346 GCA_004155945.1 Monosporascus sp. mg162
AAATAAATAAATAAATAAATAAATAAATAAATAAATAAATAAATAAATAAATAAATAAATAAATAAATAAATAAATAAATAAATAAATAAATAAAACGTTTAAATTAAACATTAAAGCAATACTTAAAAAGTTACATTAATTACTAACAAGATAATTAGGTTAAACCTTTTCCATTAATTCAAATAACTTATAACACCTTTATTAACGAAGATATAAATGTTTTTCCTTATATAACGGTATATAGTTATTAAGTAAAAACTTAACGGCTAGAACAATTAATAAACGAAGTTCTAGAATTAACCGTAAAAGCTTTTCGAACAGAAACAGTAATAACTAAAATTTAAATAGTATAGGTCCGCTTATAAAATAAATTACGATTCTTTAATAAAGGATAACCTAGTATTGTAATAAAAAAAGAATTAAGGAATTAATTCTGTCGAAAAAAAATAAAGTTTATTTGTTACGCTAAAAACAAAACGTAACTTTAAATATTTCCCAAATTAAAACAAAAAGACCTAATAATAAGCTTAATTTTAAAAAACTTAAGCCGTTTAAAATCGATAAAGTTATTTCCACAATTAATTACCGACTGTTATTACTTAAAACGATAAAAATATACCTTATTTTTTATATTTCTTTACTTAAACCAGTACCCAAGAACGCCCCGTTAAAAACTAATTTAAAAGTCGAAAAAGACGACGATAAGTACGAAGTTAAACGAATACTGGATTCCAGGGTAATTAAAAACAAGGTCTAATATTTAATTAAATAAAAGAACTACCTATACGAAAAAAATACTTAAAAACCTTTTAAGTACTTAACAAACGCAAAAAACCTGGTTAAAACGTTTTACCGCCAAAATCCTAACCGACCGTCTCTAACGCAGCCAAGGTCGCAGGTAACAACGGCCTAATACCCAAATTTAACCCCCCAACGTTCCAATCGAAAAAAATAAACGCCTTTACCATCGCGTCAATCTTAAAAGCAAGCTATACTTACGCGGCAGCAGCCCGTCGCCGTTCATTTTCTACTCTTTCTCTTTCCTCCAGTTAATCCAATTCGAAACCTTCGTTTAGCATTTCTATCGCCCGACGTTTCAAAAGGTCCTGCTAAAGCCTTAACCGCTTTAACCAACCAACGGACGCCTGCATTTCTTCTTTTTAACGTTAACGCAAGTTATCCATTTTTTTTCAGCCCGTTTTTAAAGGATTAATACCTAATCCTTTACCTCCCGTTACTGCTTTTGAAAACGTTTTTACTTCTAAGTTATTCGGTCTAAAGAATTTATTATCGCTACGTCACAGTTTCGACGTTGACGGCGTTAACAATTATTGCAAAAAAAAAAAAAAAAAAAAACGCCCGCGGCAAACCGACAATTTGTTTCTTTAAAACGAATGCACGAAAAACAAAAATAATGCCTGTCGCCAAATTCTTTAAACCAAGTAGCCCGACTTTTACGAAACAGTTTCTAATCTGGACAAAAGCGCCCGTTTAATTTAATAACCCGATTCGACATCATGGGATAAAAATTATAGCATGTAAAAAAATTAAAAAAGAAGGAAATATACTTACTTGTGTTATCTTTAGGATAAAGATCTTAAAAAGAGGAAAATAATATTACGTCCGATTAATGTAAAGAAAAAATATGCCAAAAGAATTGTCGAAATGGCTCCAAAAGTCTTGGACGCAACGGATAAATCTCGGCTGAAAACCTTATGTATCTGGTTATGCTTGGATTTGATAAATATAAAACACATCTATCCATAACCACTATAGGAAGATATACTTGGATTTGTTGGATATGGAACATATCCAAACATATCCACCATAACCGCAGAATCGGAAGGATATATATAAATCAATAATTTCCTATATAGATAGCATCCAGATAAATTCGCTCTTTAGTTATTAATCTAAGTCTTTAATCAAAAGCATCGTTTTGCGATTAAAGGAAAAGTCTGCAAATCTTTTTAACGAACAAACTACTAAATCATTCTTCGCCTTATTGTTACCTGCAAATCAAGAACCCTTTTCGGATACTGATCACGCTTCCAGGTAGTTGTGTAACAGGTTCGTTACACTTAGGTCTTTTAGATTATTTTCGAATTGCTGAATTTTTTCTCTAAGTTTTTTGTTTTCGTTTTGGATTTATTTTAACTGCTGCTTTTGTCGGCGTAACGTTGCTGTTAAATATTTTACTTGGTTTTGGAACGTTTTTCAGGTGATATATTCTGGCTTTAGGGTTTTCCAGTTTTAATTCGAAAAGGAGCGAATTTCCTTTTATATAACTGATTGCTTTTTTGGGTCTTTCGTAAAAGCTAATTGAATTCGTAAATCGGTGATTATTTTTTGGTAGTGCTTTTTTATTGTTCTTTGGATTAGTCTTCCTGCGTTTAGTAATCGTATTATTCGTAATAGCATTAGGGTTTATATGCAGGACAATGCTTTTTTTTTTTTTTTTTTTTTTTTTTTTTTTTTTTTTTTGGTTAGCTCCTGGTTGCTACTAGTTCGTCGATTTTTTTATCGTTACGGTTTTTCGTATATGGCGATACTACCTTTAACTTTTAGGATTACTTTCAGTTCGATTTTTAAAATCGAAGCTTTGTTGCTATATGCGCATAATTCGTTACGCGATATATTTTTTCTCGTCCTCGTGTATCTTGCATTGCGGTCGTCGACAGCTGACCACGTGGAACTTTCCGTGCCGATCGGGTTTTCCTAGATACTATTACAAGAACAGGGGTTCTTGTCTGAAAAAGGCCAAATCCTTGGAAGTTAGCGCAAATGCGGCTGAACCTCGGACCAAAAGGAGGCTTGGCCCCCGAGGTGATCTAGTTAATTTAAGTAATCTAGCAAATTACTTAAATCACATAAATCCGCAACATACTTACTATAGAAGGTTGGATATATAATAGATAAATTTTTATGTAAATAATACTTACTTAATTTCGCTTTTTAGCTATCAATTTAAACCTTTAATTAAAAGTACCGTTTTCCGATTAAGGGAAAAGTCTGCAAACCTTTTTAACGAACAAATTACTAAATTATTTTTCGCATTATTATTACCTGCAAATTAAAACCCCATTTCGGATATTACTTATACCTTCAGGTAGATAGATAACAAATTCGTTACATTTTAATAACTTTTTAATTAATAGCCGACGAATAGTTCAGGGCTTAGTTAAGCATAAGCTTTCCTAAACGCAGTAAAAACGATATCATAAAACGACGTTCAAAAAATAGATAACATATTCGATTACCGTTATTAGTTAATAAGGGATTAATAATTAAATTAAACGATTTACTACTTATTGAAAAAATTTTCTCCTTAATTAATAACATAACATCCCTTTTTACTCGATTTTAAAAAGGACCTTTTTTTTTTAGCCCCTGCAATAATCCGCCCCGGCAAAAAATACCATAAAAATTTATAAATTTAAGGCGAAAGAAAAGGAAAAAAACCGGCCGGCAAAACAAAAGGGTAAAGAAAAAGAACTTACTATTAATAAAAAATTAAATAACCTTACGAAAAAAGTCAGGACCTTGAAAAACGAAAATGCTAAACTTATTCGACAGCAAAGATTTTCGACCTTGCCCCTATTTGGAGTAAACAAGATTCGCGAAAGCATAATTCTTTTTCCTAATTACTATAGAATGCCGGAGGTTAAGGGTTATAAGCCAATTCTTCCGAAGCCTTATAATAAAACTATAAACGTAAAAGGATTTCTAATTTAGGCCAGATTTTACCTTAAATTTTACGAGCATTCTTTAACGGAGGATTACTAGAAAGTGATGGCCATTTTTTAGCTGCTTGCTGGAAAAGGTTTTTTATGGTTTAAACCTATTATAAACGATTATCTTGTAAATTATCTTAATTAGTTTTCCGACCTGATTAATTATGTTTTCGGTAATTATAAACATTTTAAGGAAAAAATGCGAGCGTTATTTAGAAATTCCGATAAAGAATAATATACGGTCGAATAGTTACATTTCCTTTAACAAATTAGGTTAACAGCCGAATATACGATTAAGTTTAATCGCTTTGCTTTAATTTTTAATCTCTTAAAAAACGTATTGTTTTATCCTTTTTATAACGGCCTGAAATCGTAAGTTAAGGATAAAATATATAAAGTACCTAAGATTGGCTTTTTTTAAGATTACATTAATAAGACCATTATTGCCGATCGACGAACCTTTAAGAGATACTTGGAGAAGAAAAAATCCGATAAAAGGAAAGACAATTAAAGCTTAAGTAGTAAGTTTCCGAAGGATAAAACCAAAGGCAGGTTTCAGAAGGAAGCAAGTATTGCTTTAAAGAAGCCCAAAAAAAACAAGTTAAACGTTGAATGTTTTAACTGTAGTAGGAAAGGTTATTATAAGAGCGAGTATCGCTTTTTAGCAAAGAGGGATTCCAGGAAAGAAGGGATTTTTTAACTCCAGAAAAAGGTTAGAATGGTTAAACAAGAATTAGATAACGAAAGTGAGGAAAAGAGGGAAGTTAATTTTACTTCCTTCCAGCGAGAATTTATTATTGCAATTATATATTATAAACAGAATGGCGATCTAGAGTATGAACGTTGTCCGATTTGTCAGAATCGAACGATTAAAGCTTGCAGATATTATCCAGGATAAGAGATTTCCAGGATAGCTATAGGGCTAGGATGTATTTGTTATCTGGATAAGCAGCGGTGTAAAATGTACGATAAACATGGCCAGTTGCGCCTTAATATAGTGATATACGACCCGATATCCCCAGAATTCGGTAAGGCTTTTGAAAATAAAGAATCAACCCGTAACCATAACCTGCTCCATTTTTTTGCATGTTACGACGACAACTATTTAACCCATTTCCGCGTTAAAGAAGATAATAATTATTGGCCCGGATAGGATAAGGAAATATTTACCGAACCCGATAATAAATGCAGATGCATTAAAATTCCCAGATAGCCGGAATACCCCCGATCTTGCTACCTTTACCCCAAGTTAGCCCAAAGCCGAAAAGCTATTACCTAGGAATGCCTATGTTACGTCCTTACATTATACATGATGTACGAGATCTTGGATATAGGAGTTAACCTCTTAAAAATCTCGCCCCCAAAACCAGAACCTTTTTAAATATCGGAAGTAAAAATTTCAAGATTAATTTGCCAGATCGGCAAAAGAAAATGGTTTACTTATATAGACAATAAGTATTCCAAACATGCAATTAAAAAAGCTCGAAAATAAAAACGCCTTTTAGTTAATAAAACCAATAAGTTAAAAAATTACGCAAGTTCTCGAAATTAAGGTATCGAAAAACCTTAACCTATAAGACCTTATGCGAGATAAAAACTGGATAGCGCAACCAGATTAAAATTCTTTTTCAGTACGGAAATAAGATATTTAAAGCTATAATTAACTTAAGAGCAAAAGGAAACTTTATTTTACCATTAGTTGCAAAAAAACATCGGATTCCTTGGAAATATAAGCTGAAGTTATATAAATTATTTACAGTCGACGGAAGCTTATTTAAGTACGAAAATGAACGAGTTTTTAAAGAAACGGAAAAATTCCCAGTGCAAATTTAAAAACATTTAGAAAAAATTAAGCTAAATATAGCCGACATTTTAAAATACGACATTATCCTTAGAATACCGTAACTTCGTTCCAGCAATTTTTATATTAATTGGAAAACCCAAAAACTTTTTTGGAACCGTTTTATTGTTTCTTTAAAAAAGAAGTTCCGAGAAATCTGTTATTTAATCAGAGAAATTAAGGTTGTAAACTTAACAGCTAAAGTGCTCCCTAAGTACTAAAGGTTTAAGAAACTATTTAAAGAACAAATTCGGAAGAAATTACCCGAATATAACCAATAGGATTATCGGATTCCTATTAAAAAAGGACATTACCTAAAACTTTATCAAATTTACCATATAAATCCTAAAAAGGCTAAGGCTTTATAAAAAAGCTTACAAAAAAACCTTAAACGCGGATATATTCAAAAATCTGAATTTCCCGCAAAATATCCAGTTATAATAATACTAAAAATGAAAAATGGGAAAATCCGAATCGATAAAAATGGAAACTTTATATATCGAAAAATTTACGATTACCGACAGCTAAACGACATTATTATCAAAAATAAATACCTTCTTACCCTTATAAATACCATAAAAAAAACATTAATTAAGCTAAATAATTTATAACGTTAAATTTACCGGACGGTTATTACTTAATCCGGATAACCAAAGGCGAAAAATAAAAAACCGCCTTTAAAACAATTTATGGGCTTTATAAGTATAAAATAATACCTTAGGAATTTACTAATACCCCCGCCA
Organism: Monosporascus sp. mg162; assembly: GCA_004155945.1. Taxonomy (NCBI): domain Eukaryota; kingdom Fungi; phylum Ascomycota; class Sordariomycetes; order Xylariales; genus Monosporascus; species Monosporascus sp. mg162. Next base: position 6,319 of record QJNY01000966.1, read on the forward strand.
GTTTCCAACATATATTAATAATTATCTTACGGAAGTTTTTCGACAAATTTATATTCGTTTATTTGGACGATATTCTTATTTACTTTAAAACCTTAAAGGAATATAAAAAATATATCGCCTAAATACTGGAAGCATTCGAAAAGGCAAACCTATTAATTAATGCCGAAAAAAGCGTATAATATACCCAAAAGCTAAACTTTTTAAGTTTTACTATTATCTCAGGATAAATTCAAATGCAGAACTTTAAGATAAAAATAGTTAAAAGTTGGCCGATTCCCGATAAAGTAACCGTTACCGACGTTCGTTAATTTTTAGGATTTACAAGTTACGTACGCAATTTAATCGAAGATTTCGGAAAAATCGCCAAACCTTTAACGAATTTTATTACCAAAAAGTATACTGGAAAAGAATTCGAATTTCCAAAATAAGCTAAAGAAGTAATATAAACATTTAAGGACCAAATTATTAGCGCCCCCGTTATAAAATTACCCAACCATAACAAAAAAAAGCAACTAAAAATTAACGCTTTAAATAAAGCCTTAAAAGCCGTCCTAAAATAACAAAAAAACGACGGAAAGTAGCATCCAGTAACTTATTATTCCAAAGTACTAAAAGATGCAAAGTTAAAATACCTTATCTACGACAAAAAATTGCTGGCAATCATTATAACATTTAAAAAATAAAAACCTTATCTTAATAAAACTAAAAAACCTTTTAATATTTACTTTAACCATAAAAATTTTACTTATTTTATAACGACTCAAAATCTTAACAAACGATACGAAAATTAGATAATTTTCTTATTTAAATTCAATTTCAAGATTTATTATATCAAAAATAAGGAAAACATCCAGGCGGATATTTTAAGCCGGAAAAGAAATTATGATATCAAAATTCCCAAACGACGTATATAAATATTATAACTTACAAAGGAAAATATCTTACAGTTATATAAAATACTGAAAAAACTTACCTTCAAACTCTTAACCTAATTTAAAAGTTCTTATAATTCCGATAAACAAAAAAAAATTAAGGAATTAAAAAAACGATCCGAAAATTAACTACTATACCATAAAAAGGTTTACATTTTACAGGAAAAACAAAAACAATTTATCAAAAAATTTTACGAAAATCCGTTACATAAACATTAAAGGATTTTCAAAACAATTAAGCGATTCCAAGAAAAATACGACTTCCCAGAACTTAGAAAAACCGTCGAACAAGTAGTTAAAAACTGCAACATTTGCAACAAAGCCAAAGTAGCTCGCCATAAACCGTACGGACTGCTACAACCTACCGAAATTCCAAACAAAGCATGAAATACCATAACTTAGGACTTTATCACCGGCTTACCCTTATCTAAAAACCCCGTCACCGGAATCCAATACGACGGAATATGGGTAGTCGTCGACAGACTTATTAAATATAAATACTTCCTACCCTTTAAAGGAAATACGACAGCGGAACAGTTAATTTACGCGTTCGTAAAACATTATTTTAACAAATATAAAATCCCGGAAAAAATCATTTTAAATAAAAACAAATTATTTACTTTTAAATTTGGTACTAGCTTCTTTAAACAAATTAATACCAAACTTAAATTTTCCATAACGTATTACCTTTAAACTAATAAACAAACGAAACGGTTAAATTAAACTTTAAAGTAATACCTAAAAAGTTATATTAACTACCAGCAAAATAATTAGGTAAAGTTATTTCTACTGGCACAAATAACCTATAACATATCCGTTAACGAAGACATAAACGTTTTACCTTATACAGCCGTATATGGACAAAACGCAGAAATATAACGACTAAAGCAATTACCCGGTAAAGCTTCGAAAATCGCCTTAATAGTTCCCAAAATAAAAACAATAATATCTAAAATCAAAACTATCCAAATTCGCTTCGGGACTAAACTACGGTTTCTTTAACAACGGATGGCCCAGTATTATAACAAAAAAAGAATTAAAGGACCAATTTTATCAAAAAAAAAAAATAAGGTTTACCTATTACGCCAAAAACAAAACGCAACTTTAAACATTTTACAAATCAAAACCAAAAGGCTTAATGACAAACTTAATTTCAAAAAATTTGGCCCGTTTAAAATTAACGAAGTCGTTTTTAAAACTAACTATCGACTGTCGTTACCCAAAATAATAAAAATACATCCTGTTTTCTACATTTCACTATTAAAACCAGCACCTAATAACGCCCCGCTGGAGAAAAACTTGGAAATTGAGAAAAGTACTAATAAATACGAAGTCGAAAAAATACTGGATTTAAAAGTGGTCAACGACAAAATCCAGTACCTAATTAAATAAAAGGATTACCCACCTAAAAATAACACTTAGGAACCCCTTAAATACCTAGCGAATACGAAAAACCTGGTTAAAACGTTTTACCGCCAAAATCCTAACCGACCGTTTCCAACGCGGCTAAAATTGCAGGCGATAACGATTTAACCCCCAAATCTAAACCTTCGGCGCTCCAGTCGAAAAAAGTAGACGCCTTCAGGTTAGCGTTAATCTCAGAAGCAAGCTGCACTTGCTTTTTTTCTATATAACGCTGCTTCTTCTCCAGTTTCTTTTATTTTTCTAATTAATTTAATTTATAACCCTTTTTTAATATAGCAAAAGCCTTTTTTTTCAAAACGTTTTGCTAAAAATGCAAACGTTTTAAACGACCAAAAAGCTTTATTAATTTATCTTCCATTTTACGTTGCTTCTTATGCAACCGTTTTCGTTTTTCCTTAATTTTCATTAAGGAATTTATTTTTAGTACGTTACAGGCCGGACGTTAACGACGGGTACAATAACTGCAACTTAAAAGGTTAATTACAAAAAAGCAGTCGGTTTTCCCGAAATAAATACAGTTCGAACAAAAATTAACTTTGGAACCGAACTTTTTAATATAATCCGCGCGGTTATTACGCGCCTTACGTTAATTAAATCGAGGTTTTTTTTTTTTCTTTTTCCTTTTGAATACGGCCTGTTATAATAAAATCAGCTGAAAAATCCTTATATTTTCTTTAACTACCAAAAAGGTTACTTACGGTTTTTATCTTTGGGACAAAGATTTTTAGAAAGGGGAAATGGTATTATAAAAACAAAGATTTTTATTTAAAAAAGGCTAAGTCCTTAGAAATTAACGTAAATACGGCTAAACCTCGGATTAAAAGGAAGCTTGGCTTTCGAAGTAATTTAATTAATTTAAATAATTTAGCAAATTACTTAGATTATATAAATCCGCGATACATTTATTATGGAAGGTTAGATATATAATGGATAAATCCTTATATAAATAACACTTACTTAATTTCGTTCTTTAGCTATTAATTTAAGCCTTTAATTAAAGGTACCGTTCTCCGATTAAGGGAAAAGTCCGCAAACCTTTTTAACGAACAAACTACTGAATCATTTCTCGCATTATTATTACCTGCAAATCAAGACCCCATTTCGGATACTGCTTATACCTCCAGGTAGATGTATAACAGGTTCGTTACAGATACAGGTTTTCGTTCTATTTTCGGTATTCCTTTAGCTATATATTAAGCATTAACTGGTTGTTTTTTTGCTGCCGTTTCTGTTATATACGGGTAGGTGGCTTGTCGTCGCTTAGCTTTTTCCATCCTTTATACTCCTGTAGCTATTAAGTAATAGTAGATCCAGTGGTTTTAACTTTTTTAGCCTTTTTAGCTTTTACCTGGGATAGTTTCTTGGCTTTTTTTTATTTCCTGTCGCACTTTAGGTAAAGGGTTATCGTTATTTCTAGCGCGAATTATGTTGATTATCTTTCGATCGTTAAGTTTCTTCTTGTGCTGGTTTTTAAGGATTGGAGCCTAGTGTACATTTTTCTTGAGGCTTTTGCATTTTCGTGCAATATGTCCGGGTTTACTGTAATTATAGTAGGTAAGAGATTTTTTTTTTCGATTAGATAGCCCTTAATTCCATAGGTCCTGGTTAAGTTTTATAGGAGGTGGAAGGCGTAGGGTATTTTCGACCTTAATTAGCTCCTTGAAACTTAGATCGTGGAGCGAACTGTTTACGTCGTTCTTGTCGTCGTTCAAACTGTCGATTGTCGATTTTTATAGCTTTAGCGATGTATTTGTCGAACGCGCTAGGTCGTTCGATTTTGATGATTTCGTTTTAATATTATTTTTTAGCCCTTTGTAGAAGACGTCGATCAAGGTATTGTCTTCATCGTCGACCCATCCTGCTTTGGACATAAGGTTCCTAAATTCGACGGCATATTTAAAAGTTGGTTCCTTTTGTTTGAGTTATAAAAGGTTTTATATAGCTTTTCGTTTTACGTTCGAGTTGTCAAAATTGTCCTTAAGCTTTTGTTCGAAGTTGACGTAGCTTTTAAAAATCTTTTTGGTGGCCGTTTTTGGATCGTTTTCCGTATTTTTCAGGTAATTTCGTAACGTAAGTTTAAATTAATTTAAAGCGTTTCTTTTAAGGAATCCTATTATAATAAGGATTTTGTCGGCGTCGCCTTCGACTTTTTCCAATCGTAGATATATTTTGGCTTGGGTTAGAAAGCTTTAAACGTTTTTTGTGTTATTATAGGGTTCGGATTTTTTGATTTTAAGTTTTAGAGTAACGGTTATTAATACCGAATCGATTAAGGCGGCAGCTTAAGCAGTAAGCTGTTGGATATGGGCCTTAAGCTGCTGGACGCGTTTTTGCAGCTGCTGGGTAAAGGTAGGAACGGTAGCTTCGACGTTGGTCGATATTTCAAATAATGTTAAATATTGCTTAAAGTTTAACAGTATTATTAAATAAAAGTTTATAACGTATAACGGTAATAAGTTTAATTAATTATTAAACTTAGTTAACGTCCCATACATATAAGCGCCTCACACATATAAGCGCCTCACTTTTTGGCACCTCGCAATAATCAATCCAAATAACTCAATCATAATACATCAAATTGATTCCAATCAATCGTATTATCTTGCGTCGACCATATCTACAGCTTCTGGACAAGTGCACGCATTATATCAAAGCTTGTTGCGGACGCCAT
>QJNY01000967.1:0-11287 GCA_004155945.1 Monosporascus sp. mg162
CCTGCGCTTGTGTAATAGAGGCTTGTATGCGGAGTCGCTCGGAACGGTTGATATTCCTTTTTATTTTTTTAAAACTTTTTCATCCGTCTCTCATTTCCCCCCGGAGCCAACGAACGGTAGGGAGGAGATCCTCGGTCTTGTGATGGGATGTCCCGTTTATGTTCGTCGTGTGTGTATACCTGCACGACCCGGAGAGAAGAGACGCAGCGGATTTAAATGGACACGAGAAGCCTTCCACGGTCGTGCGTCCAATATATATATATATATGCATATGTGAAACAGCATGCTTAGTAAATGTGACATGTGGCTCGAGCCGCGTAGTAATCTCCTCAGCTGAGTTGACGTATCGGGCCTGTATGTTTTGCTGATCTGTCTCATTCGTAAGTAGGACAGCCTGCGGCGCGGGCTCGCTTGGCTCCCGAAAGGCGAATGGACGACAGCCGGGCGTGTCTCGAGCCGGCACGGTGTTTGTCGAACGTAACGTCCACAGTTCTCGCTCTTTGGGGTATTGTGCCCCCTCCCTCCGCTTCCTCCTGTGTCGCGGGCGAGACCACCTTCAGCGTAGGAATTTAGCGGGACGTGAGCTTCGGAAGTGTCGTGGACGCTTGTACTTTTTATAACGAGCGCATCTCGGGGCCGCTCGTGCTACCTAGGTGGCCGCTGGCTGGGCCAGTACTGTGCTACTCTGGGTTCAAGTGGAAGCGTAGCATCTGGACTAACTACGCAGCAACGTAGCGTGAGCAGGTAGGTAGGCGTCTCGTCGGAATATGCACACTGACTATTTGCTTCTAGGCTAGAGGAGCACGCCACATCATCGCTTATATACTGTTGGGTGATATTAGAACTCGTGGAAGTGTCTATATGAGAAACCAGTATTGAGTCTCTGCTCATTGTGTCCTCGAGCATTTAGGGTTGTCGCATATGTCCTTGGCAAAATCATCTCGGCATTACTAGACGAGGCAGAGTGTTAACTTGTCTATGGCTTAACTAGGCAGGATATTCCTATAGCTACTTAGCTATTACTAGAACCATCCTACCTCCGATACGCCCATATCAGCTCCGCCAGGCAATTTTTTTCGCCGGCCCCAATGTCATCCGCCACCATGCAGCGACATTGGAAGTTCACCGGCGAAGATCATCTATCCATCCGCAGATTAAGCAGCAGCGTAACCCATGCCGTGATAGAGTAAGGTTCCCTTAATGAGGATCTGCTTCTCCACCTTCAGGTTCTCGGCGACCTCGACGGGGATCCGGAGCAGGTTCGCGAGGATGCCGGCCGGCGTCAGGGCCAGCCACTGCGTCGGCGGGATATCCTTGACGCGGTCTCCCTGGTAGATCTCTATTTGGGCGAGGCCCTCGTCTCCTCCGAGATGTTACTCGATGTAGTGACCTAAATGCCGCGAGAGCAAGTATGTAACTTGAAGTGTCGGGTTAATTGATAGTAGCTACTAGGTAGGTAGGTTGGTAGCATGCTAAGCTCCACCCCTCCCTTGTGGCAGTGCTAGAAGAAAGAGACGGCAAAGAAGAGAGTCAGGCAATCCTACCGCCATTGTCCGGGGACTCCACCGTGTCGCCGGCCAAGAAGTCAAACATCCGCGCGAGAGCTGCCCAGGAAGGCCGTCGCGAGTGCCTTGCCCCGGTGGAAGTACAGCCACTCTTCAGCCTGGGGGGCGAACAACGAACTCCGGTTCGCCTCGCTACGCATACTGTGCGGGTGGCAGTGTTTTCACAAGGGACAGAGGAGGAGAAAAATAAAGGGTTCTTAGAAGAGAAAACTCGCATTAGTGTGCAGTGCAACTCCTGCAGACCTCCCGGCCGCAGCGTGACGACCGTCGCGGCTATCCTATTGGCCGTGGGAACGTGGCGCCGCCGATGACTCGCAGCGCGCCGCCGTCGTGGGGCATGTCCTTCGGGGGTTGGTCTCGCGCGTGGTACGCGAACGAGGCGTTTCCCGTCAGCGGACCGTTGCCGCCCGCCACGTTGCGGCGCGTGTCGCCGTCGGCCGTGCCATTCGTGGTGTAAGGGTTCCGGGACGGGACCGAGGCGAAGACCTCCTCGAGGAGCCCGAAGGCGCCATTTGTCAGAATTGGGAGGGCAAGACATAAGCCGGCGATGTTGATACCCACGACATAGTGCTGGGGGAACTCTCGAATGGTCCCCTTGGGGAGGTGCTGCTGAGCCCCGGCGAGGTCGTGACTCGAGGGGAGGTCCGTGACGAGCGACTCGAGGACCCAGCCGCCCCTCAGCATCCGGGTCTTGGAGTCCTGGAAGCTCCACTTGAGGTTGGGCACGTTGCCGTTGTCGGTGCTCTGCCGCCTAGGCTATCGGGGTTCTGGATGTCGAGCGCCCTGTTGGTGCCTCCTGCGCGTACACGGTTTCCCGTCTAGCTTAACACACTTTGTTTGTGAGGCGGACCCCCGCGTACGGCCGCCGCGCGAGAGGTCTACTTACCTAAGATGGGGCAGCCTCTGCCGTTCCCGTCGGCAGGGTGGCTGTCTCTGAGCCCCGGTTACCCGCCAGACGCTTCACCGCAGATCCCACGGCGGTTTTGGCAGTGAAGAGGAAAGAGATAATCCGAGTGAATCTCATATCTGCGGTTCAGTACGGCTATCCGTCTAGACCGGTGGTCTGTAGACAGAGACAAAGCCTATCGACGCGGTGGCGCATATTGGTCACATTGGTCGCCAACCTTACATAGGGAACCGCCAACATACGACCATCCGTGAGATCCGAGCCGTCTCCGTGCCTAGCATCACGAGAATCGCCATAACCTCGATAGCGCGGTTCCGTCCCTGGATCGTGATCCGTCATTGACAAGGCCCGTATCCCGTGCATTGCAACATCGGATGATGCCTTTCCCGAGGTTCCCCTCATGGGCCCCGGGGGCGGTTTTGATGCAGGTTCCGATTGCGCTCCCGCCTGGGGAGCGCGTCCTATCACAGCCGCCCGCCTCTGAAGACAACGTCGCGGTTGAATATATTGCCATCCTTGGCGCTTCTAGGAAATGAGGGCAACGCCAGGAACTGCTGCTACGGTGCCATTGGATTGGCCCCATGATAATGTACATGAAAGCATTTGTTACGCGGTCGTGACCTTCCTTTTGGAGTTGTTATTGGTATTCACCATCTGCGAAGTGATGGGCTGTGCGATGTTACCGTTCGTTAGTCCCATGCACCGAATGTAGATGTGATGCGTATTGCAGGAAGCGCGTTATTGTGTGACTAGCAAGGGTTAGTCAGAAATTTTGTTGGCTACAAGATACTCGATGGTTGACGGTGAGTTCTTCCGAGTACGTATACAAGGGGCGACCTATTGGTCGCATCAGTCCTGGACGCCGGGGCAATTGTAAATTGTTGCAAACCAAGACATGCGGAATTGCCGCTATGGCTAAGAGAGACTGCACTGGCGGGACGGTTCAGACGGAAGAACATGGCCCGCAGACATGCAATCATTGGACCATCTCTGTCGTAACTCTCTATCACATTCTTTTCGGAGCTCGAGCTCAACACGTAGGCATCTAAGGCTGCAGAACAGGCGTCATCACGCAATGCCTAGAAGAACTGTGTGACCGGTCCCTACTATTTGTGAAGGCGATCGATGCCGAGTAGCTCAGTCGGCGGCAGGTCCTCGGGGAGGATCCCTATAAGCTCGGTAGACTGTCGAGAATCGATATCAGGGCTACCCGGACAACCTCGTTTACGCGGTGTCCACAATGGGTATACACTTGTACACACGACCACGTAGCAATAGAGGGCGGCGTCAAAGAGATCCAGGAAGGAGACATGGGACCACATTGACTTAATCATCCAGCCTTCGCGGTTACACATCAACTGAGTCCCATAAATAGAGGCATGGGAATACCGCCATTCCGGTCATTGTCGCTTTAGGGACTTGCCATGAATTGACCTTGACATAAGGAAAATCGATATCATCTAGGATGCCGTGTGTTGAAGCGGTTGTGCTTGGGAGTTGTTGCTGGTGAGGCCCTGATATTCCGAAACCTCGGTGGGGGATCCTTATATACATATTCCCTCCTGGATTTGATAATTGCTTATTAAATTGAGCTGTCGCGGAAGTTATTGTTAGCATCGTACACCAGAAGACAGCCCATCACCATCCGAACCAAGCGGCCTAATTGAGACAGGTCTTTGTGCTCAGGAGCAAATTGTTGACATTAATTCTCTATTCGGGCCTCGCCTATCTCGCGGTTTCCGGAGGATCAACGACACATGTTTGTATCGAAGAGCTGCGCCAGTACTGTAATCCTGGACATCCTCTGGTGTTATGATGTGCTGAACCCCTGACATGGAATACCCCGGTAACAACTTCGTGCTCTGCCGAAAGGCAATCGATGCGAACTCGTCCGACCCTCTCGGGGTCTCAATTAAACCCCTATTTCCCCTTGACCTTGTTCTTCAATAATATCCCCTTCGAATGCTTGTGGTGACTGTACCACCTCTCCACCAGACTCACCGCCCACCTTCTGACGACGTTCCTCACTCGCACTGACGACCTTTCGTAACGTAACCATTCGCTTCTCAAATTCGTCTGCCACGGCGGAATAGTCCTCAGTGTTTCCTTTTTCTCGATCTTTTTGGGCGATCCCACTGCCGCCGCTGTTGGCCGAACCTTGCGAGTGGCGGGAGTCGCTCTCTGAACCTAGGCCACTGCCTTCGAGGCCTTCGATGCGCAACATGAGCCGACCCGGTCGACTGCTGCTGGCTCCCCCTCCACCGTCATTCTCATTCCCGCCGTCGGATGAAGGTGGCGATATTCGGCTCAGCTGTGCATCGAGTACTGCCCACGATGGCGATAGACTCGAGGCCCAGGCTACGTGGTATCCCCCCTGGTCATCAGTCGCTACGTCTAATATTACAGCCCGGTCGTTTGAAGCCGGGCAAGAGCCAGCCTCGTCGACAGTGGTTTCGTGGTGTTCGGTCAGAGCCCGCGTTAGCAGGTCGGGATCGTCGTCGCTGAAGATATAGTGCACATGGGGATGGTGAGTGGTCCCGGTCGATGCGTTGTTGACGAGGGTGAAGATGGGCGCAAACGGGTGATGCGGCGGCTGCGGCGGCTGCTGTTGATGATGGTGATGATGGGTTCCATCGTCGACGGTGCTGGAAGGAGGGTCATCAGCCGTGGTGTGCGGCTGCTCCGTCACGGGCTCCGTCATCTCGAAGGCTGAAGAATAGGAGACATGGATGCAGATTGGTGGAGGGGATTGATGGTGTAGATGCAGGAAAGGGGATGGTGATGGTGGAAAGGTCCGAGCTGAGGCTGGCGCATTGTGAGATGGGTTTGTGTTGGGGGAAACGGTTCAACGAAAAGAACAGGCACCCAGGCGCTCCTGACCGGACGAGGGAGCGTGTGGACGCGTAAATTGGTCGCCCTTTCAATTCATGGCGGGTGGATTCTTGCTAGCTGCAGGTCCTTTATGCACATGCACGTTGGAATCGGTCATAGGTTGATTAATCATTCAATGTAGCTGGTTGCAACAACCGAGCAATAGCAACATTGAATTGTAACTGCAAGGCCATTGAATGTAAGTCCCATAGTGTACATACATCGAGCTGGACCTGGACGGAGCTTTTATCTTATCGACATGTGGAGAACGAGGGGTAGCTTACAGTAGCTACCTACAACGGGTGCCGGCTCCGGGGAAGCTCCCCTGCCCCTGGAATGGGAATCTTAGGAAATTGATCATGAACATGTTATTTACGTTGAATCGATATGTTTCGAGTTAAAGCACCAATTAATTGAGCTCAGGAGTAGGTAACCTATATCTCTGTCGTTCCGCTCCGCTCATTGTACGATGTATGCATAACGTCTATCCCTGCAGTCAGGACGTTTCCGTTGGTTAGCTAGTTTCCGCATACTTGCGTAAAGAAGAAAATATGGATATGACGCTGGCGCTTACTATCAGTCTGGCAGCTCGGATCACCTTGGCAAAATCATGACATGCTTGCCCATATGTAGGGTATCATCTGAATCCGTCTTAAACGCCGGAAACATTCACCAACAGCCAAATGTCCCGCAGTTGCACCGTTATTGCACATCAGGAGGCCCTTCTTGTTGCTGCTCGCTCCCTTCTCGAGTGGCCTTAGTCTCTCCCCACTCAAACTCTACAGCCTTGTTAGCATCCATCATATAAAAAAAGGAGAACTCGGCTCACTTTGCCTACACATAGGACATTGCCCCTTGGCCGAGTCTTGCTTGATCCATTCCATTATGCAGTGCTTGGAGGAAGTTAGCTTGCGAATCTTTGCAATGGGTTAATATGGCCACTGACCATGTGAAAGTTATGTCCACACTTCCCAGAGACTAAGAAAAATAACTTAGTTCATCATCCGACCATAGATGGACTATCTTGAACATGACATACGAAGGCTGCAATCGTCACCTGGATACTTGCAGGTCGGACACGTTCCGTCGAAGTGCACCTGGCAGATACCACACACATCGTCTTCTGGAAGATCCCATCGCCATGTCGCAACGGCATTCCACTTCTTGATCTTAACCTTCATGACGAGTTCCACGGTTGACACGTACAAACTCCGGTATAAGGCAAATAAGTGATGTCGTATAGGAATCGACTGCCCGAAGGGATGTCTTTAATAGCCTTCCCCTCTGTTCCTCTTGGAGGTAGCAATAAAGGAACTACGTGCGCGCAGGTACAACTATGCAGACCAGGTAATGGAAGGTTAACGTAAGGGGTTAAGGTGGATAGGTACGTTATGGGAGAACAAGCCTCATATGCAACAAACCGTTAAGACTAGCCTCGGGACATGCGTATTGATAATGCAATATCGATTGCCAAACCATCCCACTCTAATCACTTGGCTTATCAGCAAACATCTTTTAAGTTCTTATCTGGATTCCCGTCATGCCGGAAGATAACGAAGTCTGTCAAGCCTGAGCTTCTGTTCCGATTCGTCGCATCTACCTTAACAACTGTGTACCAGGCATTCCCAATGTAATCCATGCGAACATTGAAACAGAGACCAAAACTTTCTATATGAAGCTAACGGTCGCATGTCCCTTGGTCAAGAAAAGGGACGAGTATAAAGGTCAAGGTTAGACCCCGCACAGCTTTTCGCTCATATTTACCACCGGTAAAGCCCCATCCCTATCTTGCAAGTAATCTCCGATCATTTGGAATCTAATTCACCATCCGGCTGCGTATAGAGAGGGGGGATTGCTCGGCTCTTTTTATGAGTAGGAGCAATCGGACGTCATCCGATTGAAGGTCCACAAATCTGCCTCCTCTTCCGAGTGCCGGAGTTCTTGATATTGCATACATAACTTAAGCTTGGGCTTCCTCCCGAGTCAGTCCTCACTATGGCTGCGATCGGCATTCTCCGCTCTTCGCGAGTTTCACTTACCCGACAAAGCTTTACGAAATTCCGTATCGGTACGATGGAGACCCGGCGAAACCTTTCCTCCTACGTAGTCACCCCCAAAGAGCTCGATGAAGCTCTGAGGAAAAGCCCACCTTCACCGATCAACTCCGATCCCCGGGTCGTCCCGCTATGTGCCGCTTGGTTCCTGCCGAACGACCCCCGAAAGGGCATTGACGTCTTCCGTCAGCAACGAATCCCCAGGGCTCGCTTCTTTGACCTCGACAAGGTCATTGACAAGCACAATCCATATCCCCACATGCTGCCGAGTGCGAGACTATTTGCCGAAGCCATGGGCGAGCTTGGTATTCGAAAAGATGACACGGTAGTCGTCTACGATACGAAGGAATTAGGCATCTTCAGTGCGCCTCGGGTCGCCTGGACCCTGAGAGTCTTCGGGCACCCCAAGGTACATATCCTGGACAATTTCAAGATCTGGGTGGAAGAGGGATACCCTACGGAATCGGGTGAGCTCTACAGCGTGGATTGCAACCCATACCCTATCCCCGAGATGGCCGAGGAGAAGGTCGCGAGCTTCGAGGAGGTAAAAGAGGTGGCCCAAGAGGCCAACAAGGAGGGGTCCGAAGGCATTCAAATCCTTGATGCGAGACCGAGTGGCAGGTTTACCGGCAAGGATCCCGAACCCAGAGAAGGGCTGCCCTCGGGCCACATGCCAGGCGCTATCAACATTCCTTTCAACGCAGTTCTGGACCCAGAGACCAAAACTTTCTTGCCTAAGGATAAGCTAAAGAAGCTGTTCGAGGAAAAGGGGGTAGACCCGTCGAAGCCCATCATTACCAGTTGTGGCACCGGTGTAACAGCAGTTGTCCTTGAGACAGCTCTCGAGGTGGCGGGATATGGCTCTCCCGAGAAGCGCAGAGTCTATGACGGTAGCTGGACGTAAGTTGATATCTCCATACAAAACCAACCTGGTCGCCGCTAACTCTGCGCAGTGAATGGGCACAAAGAGTTCAGCAGCCCGAAAATCTGATTCTGAAGGACGAGTAGGAGAGCACACTAGAGTGTGGCGGACAAACCACTTTACTATGATACCCTTATCCGACCTTCGAGGAGTAATTGCACTCTTCATTTACGGGATATGACCGATGCAAGGCTGAGCTGGCACAGTGTTTCATTGAGCATGAATCGCGATGGATTAGCCACTCTCTCCTCCAACTTGATGGGTTTATTGCAAGCATTATTATTGCTGGCTTTTCTTCGCTCGCTGTAACAGGTTTACATAACTCCACGGCGAAAGCATCACACAATGATAATTACCTACCTAGTAGTTCATGCTTGCCATTTATGCTCGTAGGATATAGTGCGTCACTCATCCCTCTCAAATAATGCTGCTGTCACTTGCAACATTCCGTAATGTAACCGAACCCTACAGGGACATTCTATTTCAGAAGATGGAGACGGAATGTACGCCTCGATGCATTTAGAGGGAAGCAATTCTACAAGGAAACAGAGAAAATATACGCATCACAATTTGGCTTTTAGGATACAGTAACTTTTCAGTGGCTAATGTCATATGAATTCACCATCCGAATTTAAAAGTATTTCAAGATGAAGCCATCGCCGACCAATCCAATTGCGGCTGTAAGAGCGCTGGTCTGGGTCCCTGTACACGATGTGGGGCCGGAAGAACACTGGGAACCCGCACAGACCAGCGCGGTACTTTCGCTTGAAGGCTGCCCACACAACTTTTTACTTATTTTCGACAAAAAAAGGGACCCCACCAAAACTATTGCGATATTCTTCAAACTCGCCCAATTCCCGTCGCATTCCGCCATCCACGCCAACTACGAAGAACGACCCCATTCGACAGCCAACTCCCTTTCGCCCAACCCCCGAATAAATCAATATGGCTGACCGTGGTGGCGCCCGAGGTGGTGGTTTCGCCTCGCGAGGTGACCGAGGTGGTGATCGAGGCCGTGGCCGTGGCAGAGGACGTGGCCGCCGTGGTGGTGCCAAGGACAGCGAGAAGGAGTGGCAGCCCGTCACCAAGCTGGGCCGTCTCGTGAAGGCCGGCAAGATCAAGAGCATGGAGGAGATCTACCTGCACTCTCTCCCCATCAAGGAATACCAGATCGTCGACTTCTTCCTGCCCAAGCTCAAGGATGAGGTCATGAAGGTATGGCAGAAAAAACTCGGCAAATCTTTAATTTTTTGGGGGCGCGCATGGAATCACCTGAGAGAACATACAAATTGGCAGGATTTGGCTTGCCGTCCGAGGCACATTTGAACCACGAGGGGGCTCCAATGGATCGCTGACATGGTTTTCCGAAATATAGATCAAACCCGTCCAGAAGCAGACCCGTGCCGGTCAGCGAACTCGATTCAAGGCCATCGTCATCATTGGTGACTCCGAGGGCCACGTCGGTCTGGGTATCAAGACCTCCAAGGAAGTCGCCACTGCCATCCGTGCAGCTATCATTATTGCGAAGCTGAGCGTCATTCCCGTACGACGAGGATACTGGGGTACCAACCTTGGTCTTCCCCACTCCCTACCCGTCAAGGAGAGCGGAAAGTGCGGTTCCGTCACTGTCAGAGTATGTGCAACCGAAATAGAGGACACTAGATTCTGGACGAAGTGCTGACACAACTGCTATAGCTGATCCCTGCTCCCCGTGGTACTCAGATCGTCGCTTCTCCCGCCGTCAAGCGACTTCTTCAGCTCGCCGGCATCGAGGATGCCTACACCTCCTCCTCCGGTTCGACCAAGACCCTCGAGAACACGCTGAAGGCTACCTTCGCTGCCATCTCGAACACTTACGGATTCCTGACGCCCAACCTGTGGACCGAGACGAAGCTGATCAGAAGCCCGTTGGAGGAATACGCGGACACCCTCCGGGAGGGTAAGAGATACTAAGAGATGCAAATTCGGGTACATGGCGCGGACTGGATTCTTCAATGGTTTTAATTGCATCGGTCGCCGGTTTAGGCAGGCATCGCTTATGATGAGGCAGCAAAAATAGCAGCTTTGATCTGTAACATGCGACTCGCGGTGTCTCTTGGTAATGTGCGATCGTCAGAGTGTTTTGTCCCACAAGTGCAATCGAAGGCTTTGGGAAAGTGACCCGGAGCAAAGGAATACTCGCTAGTAACCTACGGCAGACTCCAGATGCCATTTCACGGAAAGAACCCACTTGCTCAAGTCCGTTCTATTTTCTAAACTAACAAGCCTAGCTCTGCTGTTTCCTAGAAGAACGCCTAAATCCCTTCTGGAAATATGTCTGATCTATTTACAGGAAGAAGCGCTTCCCACGACGCTCTGATGGGAGCAGTCCTCCTAATCTACCCCCTTTCCCCGTGTCAACGCGACGGAAAGAGCAGTTATGGCAACCAGGCTTCAGCATGGTGGAAAATGATGGTGCAATGAGCGTCGTGCGGCCTCCCCAGTCATCTATCTTTAACTCTGTCGTCCAATACATCTTTTTCTGGAATCCTTCCAACTTCACTCTCTCTCTTGGCTTCGTATTGACCCCAACAACGCCTTCGTTTTGGTGCCTTCTGCAGCTTGGATTTTGGTTCAATTTTGAAGTCCTTGGACCCCCCAGCCGTGTCTCCTTTTTTGTTTCAGCCCTCCCTTTTGGATCGGTCCCCCTTCCAACTCATATCGTGAGTCCCTTACTCACAATGCCCCCTCCCGGGCCGCCTCCCGGCATGGGGAGGCTGGCGAAGCTCTCCTCATCATCTTGTCCGTTATTGCTACGGCCGTCTGCAGCGATAGCATAAGGGACCGTTCTTGAAAGACGCAGCTCAGCCGTCGAGCCCAGCACCACGTCTTCTAAGTTACGAGCACCTGCAAACGACACCGATGCACCGAGCAACATTGAGAAACGGCTGCTCGGTATGGGGGGCTCTTCTCAATACCGCCCCCCCCC